>PVIH01011213.1:12450-70605 GCA_004025045.1 Sigmodon hispidus | reverse complement strand
CACCTCTCTGGTCAGGGTTTGATTCTGTCTTTCAGAGACCCCTGCAGTTGGTTTGCTCAGTTCACTCAGTTCGGGGTCGCAGTAGGGATCCTTGCAGATTCCCTCAGCAGCAGCAGGAGCTGTGGGTGTGGCCAGGTGCAGAGTTCAGCTGCCCCCTGCTCCAGAGTGTGCTGGGACGCCACAGAGAGCACCGGTCCTCTGGTCAGGGTTCGAATCTGCCCCTCAGAGACCCCTGCAGTTGGTTTGCTCAGTTCACTCAGTTCGGGGTTGCAGTAGGGATCCTTGCAGAAACCCTCAGCAGCAGCAGGAGCTGTGGGTGTGGCCAGGTGCAGAGTTCAGCTGCCCCCTGCTCCAGAGTGTGCTGGGACGCCGCAGAGGGCACCGGTCCCAGCCTAGATTTTTAAAGTATGACCTGAAAATTCTCTGGATTTCCTGGGGGCCTGTTGCTATGTCACCCTTTTTGATTCTAATTTTGTTAATTTGGATATTCTCTCTCTGCTTTTGGTTCGTTTGGATAAGGGTTTATCTATCTTATTAACTTTCTCAAATAACCAACTCTTTGATTCATTGATTTTTTTTTGTATTTTTTTTTTGTTTCAATTGTGTTGATTTCAGCTCTAAGTTTCATTATTTTCTGCCATCTACTCCTTCTAAGTGAGTTTTCTTCTATTTGTTCTAGGGCCCTCAGCCCTGCTGATAGTTCAATTGTGTGAAATTTCTCTAGTTTTTTCAGGTAGGCATTTAGTGCTATAAATTTTTCCCTTAAGGCTGCTTTCATTATATCCTATAAGTTGGGGTATGTTGTAGCTTAATTTTCGTTGAACTCTAGGAAGTCTTTGATTTCTTTCTTTAATTTCTTCCTTGACTAGGATGTGATTCAGTTGAATGATGCTTAGTTTCCATGAGTTGAAAGACTTTCTGTGATTCTTGATGTTGAACCTAACTTTAGACCCTGGTGATCTGAAATGGTACAAGGAGTTATACACATTTTTTGATACCTGTTGATATTTGCTTTATGTCCTAATATGTGGTTAATTTTAGAGAAAGTTCCATGGGTGCTGAGAAATATATATATTCTTTTCTGTTTTGGTTGAGGGTTCGATATATATCTACTAAGTCCATTTGGGTCATAACTTCTGCTAGATCCCTTATTTCTCTGTTGAGTTTCTGTCTGGTTGATTTATCCATGGTGAAAGTGAGGTGTTGAAGCATTCCAATATTAGTGTATGAGGTTTGATATGGGGTTTAAGCTTTAGAAACCTTTCTTTTACATATATAGGTGCCCTTGTGTTGGGGTCATAGATATTCAGGACTGAGATTTCATCTTGGTGAATTTTTCCTGAGATGAATAAGTAATGACCTTCCTGGTCTCTTTTATTGATTTCAGTTTAAAATCTATTTCATTAGATATTAGAATGGCTACACCAGCTTGTTTCTTAGGGCCATTTTTCTTTGGAAAATCTTTTCCCAACCCTTTACTCTGAGCCTATGTCTGTCTTTAAAGTTGAGGTATGTTTCTTGTATGCAGCAGAAAGATGGTTTCTGTTTTGTATCCATAGTGTTACGGTGTCTTTTTTCATAGGTGAATTGAGTCCATTGACATTAAGAGATATTAATAGCCAATGACCAATAATCAATATTTCCCATCATTTTTGGTAGTAGCTTGCATTTCTTTTTTTTTTTCGGGGTTTGGGTGTTTCTTCTGTGGGCTTATCAATTGTCTGTGATTACATGGATGTTTCTGCTTTCCTTAAGTTGGAGTTTTCCCTGTAGGGCTTTTTGCAGGGCTGTTTGTAGTTAGGTATTGTTTAAATCTGGTTATGTCCTGAAATATCTTTTTTACTCCATCCATGTTGATTGACAGTTTTGTTTGGGACAGTACTGGCTATTCCCCCACTACTATTACATTAGCCTTGTACTGGGTGGGCTGTGCTCTGTACCAAAGCCAAGAAGCCAACTCAGGGCCAGGGTTCATGTGGTGGAAGTCACATTCTACCTCTGATCTCTCATCTGTGCTTTTAGAAACTCTTCTGCTTCCTTGCTACTATTACACCAGCTCTTCTCTGTGCAGACTGTGTTCCCCGTCAAAGCCAACTTTCTTACCTCTGAAGCATGTGCCCAGGATATAGGGACCCAGCTGTTCCCCCACTGCTACTTTCCCAGTTGTGTTCTGGGCTGGCAATGCTCTGTGCTACAGCAGCTGTGTATGTGCATCCTTAGGGTATATGCCCAGTAGTGGTATTGCTGGATCTTTGGGTAGATTGATTCCCAGTTTTCTGAGAAATTCCCACACTGCGTTCCAGAGTGGCTGAACTAGTTTGCACTCCCAACAGCAATGGAGGAGTATTCCCCTACTTCTCAACCTCTTTTTTTTCTTATATTAAAAATAAATTTTATACCATACAATATATTCAGATCTGTTATCTAATTTACTGCCTATAGCTTTTTCTCCCACTGATCCTCCCAGTTTCTCTCCTCCTTCCTTGAATTCATATCCATATCCTTTCTGTTTCAAATTAGAAAAAAAGTCTGACTTCTAAGAAAAAGCAATCAAACATGATAAAAGAAAATATAAAGAAATGATAAAGTAAAAAAAAAAATCAAAGTTGGGCATGGCAACCCAACAGTATAAAAATTATTCAAGGCAAGCACAAGAGTAAAAGACCCACTTACACTCACAGTCAGGTGTCTCATAAGGATTTACTAAACTAGAAGTTGTGATACAAAAAAGAGAACCTGCAAAAAATCATGTTGTTCCTGTGTATAAAGAGTCACTCTCTCAGAGTTTATGTGCATCTTGATTTGGGGGTTCAGAGGGCCTTGTTCTCCTGGTTTCCTCTATCTTCTCTGGCTCTTACAATTTCTTTGTCCTTTTTATTTTTTTCCTTGGAATTTTTTGAACTCTTAGAGAAAGGATTTGATGGGGACTTTAAATTTAGACTTTTTCTCTGCATTATGTCTGTCTGTGGGTTTTTGCATCTATTTCCATCTGCTGTCTAAGCAAGCCTCTCTGATGATGACTGGCTAAGGCACTGATCTATGAGTATAAAAGAATTTCTCTAGGGTTCACTTTGTTGATGCATTTTATTGATCAGTAGTATTTGGCTTTACCAAAGGGTTCTAGACTATCTAGTCTTTGGTTCTAAGTTACTTATGCACTGTCAAGTATGGGTTCCTTCTCATAAAGTGGGCTTCTCTACCCCTTAAGTTGTATAACATTTTGTTTGTATTCTGGCAAATAAAGTTTACCTGAAGATCAGAGAAGAGAGGTAGCTACTAGTTAACTAGAGAATCCAGTAGTGGTTCATGTCTTTAATCCCAGAACTTGGAGATAGAGTAAAAATGTGATAAGGCAAGTTGGAGAAAGAATCTCTGCCCTTTTCTTCAGAGAATCCAGAGAAGCAGTCAGTCATTGATGAGTACTTCTTTATTTATTTGATTTTTCAGGTTATTACTAAATATTTGACTTCTAGTTTCTAATAGTAAGATTAAATAGAATTATGCTTTATCAGGCATCCAACTTTAGAACATGAATTTACAAAAAAGGCCAGTGGCTTGAAAAAAACACCAAATAATAAATATATTTATAAAAGAAAGAAAAAATAAATTAATGTCAAGGTTTCACTGGCTTTGTAACTTTTAAAGGCTTTGTTTCTTTTTTTAAGTTTTATGAAATTATATATGATATGCATTTGTCTTAGTTTTTAAAATTATAGTAGATTTCTGTATTAAGTCCATATTTTCTTGTGTTTGTTTCTGTGGTGGATTGTTCTCTGTATGCTGTAAATAAAGGAGCTGTTTTTCTCTATGCACAACACCATAGAAGTGGGTAGAGGATCAGAGGACAGACAGGTAGAAGGAGGTTGGAGTTAGTCAGTCTCCACACAACCCCGAAGAAGAAGCATGTAAGAAATACAGGTGAGCCATGGGCTGGGACATGTGGTGTGTAGATTAGTAGATTACAAGAAATGGTTTAAGATGAAAGAGCTAGCTAGCAATGTGCTTGAGACATGGGCCAAACAGTATGAAGCTAATATAAGTGTCTGATTCATTTCTTTGGGGGACAAAAGCCACCGTGGGCCAGGTCTGAAACCTCGGGCCCAAACAGGCCTGGAAAACCTTCTACAACATGTTTCTGTTATTGCTGTTTTTATTTATACTTAGTATGAAGTATTTTGTTGGTATTTCAAGCAAGTTACAAAGTATGCATTTGTTAAAATCATTCATTGAATTTAGGTTTAATTTTGCTATCTAAAAACTCACTAGTTTTTTTTTTTAATAGAATCTTCAATTTATCAAAACAAATTTATAATGTATGTCCTTATTATTTTCTGGAATTTCATTTGTATCTATTAAAATGTTTGCCTTTCAATTTCTAGTTTTATTGAAGTTGGTCTTCCTTTTTCTGTTTAATTTGGTTAAGAATTTGCCAATTGTGTTCAATCCTTAAAAAATTAATTAATTAAAAAAATAAAATAAAATACCATTAAAAAAAAAGTGAATGGAACATAGTTAAGGAAAAGAAAAGTACAATTTCCCATGACCTGAAGACTAGAAGGCTTCCACCATTCTATCCTTAAAAGGCTCCTTAATGTAAAATTTAGCTTTCTTTGCTCTATGTTTACCCTAAAGGATTTTAACCTTTGGGGAAAACGGGAGAAAACATAACTCATTTTTAATGAGTAGAAATGACTTTACTGGCTCATTAAAAAATGTGTTTTCTGAAAAAAAAAAAAAAAGAAAGAAAAACCTACAGCACCCAACACACCTGCAAGCTGAGCCTCCCAACAGAGTTACTACCCCACTGTCTAGGTTTTTTTTTTTCTCTCTCTCTCTCTCTCTCTTTTTTTTTTTTTCTCAATCCCTGTTAACAACTCTGGAAATTATCTATTACATCCTCTCTATGGGCATCACAGGCACTTGGGTTCAAAATAACACCTTAGTTAGCAACTTTTTCATGTTCCCCGTGCAGACAGTTAGCTCTTAGGCTTCATTTTCCCTATTAGGTTGTGGGCTTTCCCTATATTTTCTCCTCAGAATGCTGACTTACAATCACAATGAGAGGTACTCAGCCAGGTTGTGCACTTTAGGCGTTTTCCACTCAGATGTGCTATGACTCATAATTCATCTGTATCAGTAGCAAATTGGGGAGATAATTGGTAATTCTTTAAGGGGGCAATTAGATTTTTTAAAAAGATTCTTATTCCATGTTAAAAAATGGTAAACAATATTTTGATAAAAATCAAGTTAGGTCTCTGTATAATTACATATTTTATGATTAAAAACAGAACAAATTAATTAGGGGATAATTAACTTAGCTATGTCTTACATAATGTCTATTATAATCATTATCAATTGGTAATTTTTGTATTATATCTTAAAAAGTTAGTTGACGTAAGTGCCAAGATTCAGGCCTCAGAAAAAGATAGTACTGATAATATTTATGCCATACAAATAATTACTAAGATCATACAATTTTGACTGGTAAGATTTTTTTAGAAATATTTACTGATGAAGATAGCAAAATGTAATTGATAATATGCAAAGTTTAGAGCAAGTTACTATTCAAAAGATGCTAATTTTAGAAAAGGTTTAATTGTGATGTGGTAATAATTTCTGTATGCTCTAACAAATAAAGCTTGCCTAAAAATCAGAGGGCAGAGCCAGCCACTCATTTAAAATAGAGTCCAAGTGGTGGTCAAACAAACCTTTGATCCTAGCACTCAGGATCTAATGCCTTTGCTCCCAGCACTTGGAGGGAACACAAACCTTTAATCACTGCACTAGGAAAGTTGAGATGAGAAGTGACCTGGCTGAGGAGAAAAAAAATAAGGTAGGAGGCAACAATTGCTCAGTCTTGTCAGCCTGAATATTTTGGAAGTAAGAAGTCTCTCTTTTTTTTTTATTGTTCTTTCCTTCTTTATTTTGTATTTATCAAAAATAACACAGTAAAAAGAATTTAAAATGTGGAAGAGTTAACAATAACTATACAGAGGACAAGAATGATAAGCATGGCTCATCAAGGGAAGAAATACAATTAAGATTGCTACACCCATATTTTCTCTGTGTTCATCTTGTCTCTCTGAACTTTCAGACTTTACCTTTATATCTGACTCTAGGATTTTATTAAAACTGATTAGGAAATGTACTACAATTTTTTCATTCATTTTTCAGTTGAAGGGCATCTAAGTTGTTTCCAAATTCTGGCTATTACAGAAATGCTGCTATGAACATGAGCTAATACCCTAGGGGTAAGAATGTGCATTTTTGGTGGCTGCATTGTCTTTTTGTGTGTCTACTTTATTTTCACTTTATCTATGCTTGAATTTGCCACCTGCCTCTAAGCTTCTTGCCATAGGCAAAGCAGCCTATTTGTTAACAAATTGTAATCAAGTATATTTACAGCATACAGAAAGACCACCCACACCAACAGACAATATTCCAATACTAAGGGAAAGTTAGGAATAGTTTTATGGTTATGGATAAGGGATCAGATAAGAGTCATATTTGTGCAAAGTTATGACCAAAGTCCCTTCAATTTAAGCAGAAGGCCTGACATCAAATGTATACATTCATTAGAAATTAAATTTAAGATGTTAAAAATAGAACAGGAAGTTATATGGGTGATAAAGTAGAAATGGATCTGGAAGGTTTTGAGAAAGAAAGTGAATCTGGTCAAAATGAATTTTATAATTTTTTTAAAATAAATAATTAAAATATTGAAAGCTGAACTAAATTATTTTGCACACCTTAAGATTTTATTAATTAGCAAATGTAAACAATATAGTAAATAATGGAAAATAAGACTATAGTTATTTTCTTTAAAAATATCATTAAAACTCTTTCAAAAAATTAAATATGTGTGAGGATATGTTAATAGCAGTAGTTATTTCAGTAAATGGATTTAACAGCTATTTTTATGTGCTCTGTTTTATTAATAGAAATTTCCCTTGATAATTTTTATTGCATAGTTTCCATAACAGTATAAAATGTGTTTTGATTTAATTGTTAAAATAAGAAAAATAAAACAAGTACCCAAATACATTGTATCTTTTTTCTCTAGGACACTAATTTAAAATTTTAGGTACGTAAAACAATCTTTATAATATTTTACATGGGCTGCAGTGATGGCTCCTTAGTTAATTGCTTGTATTGCACTTTTATCTTATACAAGTTCGGATCCTAATATTCACATTAAAAGGCCACAACTGCCTATAAATTGATCTTCATGAGACATCCAACTCATTTGGTCTATAGGACACATTCAGTCATGTGTATTTATATACACACAGACTTCGAGACATACACATTATTTTTAAAATAATATTAAAATTTTATTTATAATAATATAGGCCAAATTACATGTGACTAATATAAGACTCTGTGTGATTAATTGGGACTGCTGGTCTAGATGTTGAGGCTAGATTGGGGCAGAAACTTTCAACTACAACGTGGAGCATGTACATACATATGAAGCCTGAGAATCATTAAAAAGGTTCTGGAACACAGAAATGAAGCCTCCTTTAAGAAAGGCATCCTGAATGGGCAGGAGGTCCCAAGGTCTCAATATTGCTTAGTTCAACCTCCACTCTTTATTGTGGTACTAACCCACCAAGAAATATATGCTAACTAAAGATTTTTATTTAAAAGTTACTTACATAACAGGGATTGTTCCAGGGGAGAAGGAGAAAAAGTAGGAGAAGGACGGAGAAGCAGAGAGCAGGACCTTGGAGAGCATGAAGGATCCACACCTCAGCGAGCAGGAGCAGTCCCAACCGTGAAGAACCAGAGCAATCCTAACCGTGCAGAGCAAGAGTGATCCGTGGACGGATCTGCACAGCAGAGTGAGAGCAGTCCCAGCCGGCAGGTCCTTCCTTTCACGATCCAGAGACATGTGTATGCTTCCGGTGGGGCGCTCTTTCCTCGCTTCCCCCAGTCAACCGACTCTGCCCGGCTCAGCACTCTGGCGTGTTTTTTTTGCATAACTTCAAGTTTCCTGCTACAACTCTTGGCTAATCCAGTTTTCTCCCCCCAACATCTAGACTGAGTCAGGTGTTCCTCTAAGGGAGTGAGGCTCAAGGTGTCAGTCCAAGATGTTTCAGATCCCAAGCTGTTCAGTGGTTGTGGTTTGCAGCTTGGACAGCTTTGCTTTTCACTTTTGTTGTTTGTTTACTTAGAGTCCATTAATGAGTGAGTACATCCCCTGCTTATCTTTCTGGGTTTGAGATACCTCATTCAGGAGGATATTCTCCAAATTGCTGGGTAGGAGATGGGGAGATTTGGAGAAGAGAGGGTGACTTGAGGGAGTGGGAGGGGGAAGGGACCTTGAATAAGGATATACAGGGATGGAAAAAAAAATTCAGAGGGAAAGCTGAACACAAAGTAAATATATGTGTAGCAATCTTATTTGCATTATCACCCTTGATAAGTCATGATTATGATTTTTATCTTCTTTATAGTTATTGTTAACTTCTCAGCATTTTAAATTCATTTTACTGTTTTTCTTGATAAATACAAAATAAAGTAGAATGAAAAAAAACAGAAGTATACAAAGAAAATTAGATTTGGGGTTTGTTTTAAAAAGAAAATAGGGAAAATGCTGTGTGATTATGCTCTTACATTTTTAAATATTTATCCTTCCTACTGGTTTAATAAAATGCAGATTAGCCAAAAGGAGACAGACAGAAAATATGGGCAGGGACTAAGAAAACTTTGAGAAGAAGAAGAAAAGAGCAGAGATGCTAGGGAGACACAAAGGAAGTGGGATGAAAATGCTGTTCTGAGAAAAGTTACTAAACCATGAGGCTAATCATGAGTTAGTTTAAAAGAAAGACTTAGCAAGTAATATGCCTGAGCCATAGGCCAAACAGCATGTAATTAATATTAGACTTTTTGTAAGTAGTTGTGACTCATGATCTGAGTCTCAGGTTTGAGCAGTCAGAAAATTCCAACTACAAATGGTGCCCAATGTGGAACTTGACACCAAAACTCTGAGATTAAGAGTTTTATGCTCACCTAACTGAACTAGCACTCTGTGTTGTGTAGGTACTTGTTTCTCAATACATTATTAAGAACTCGTGTTTTATTTATTTTATTTTCGAGATTAAGAGATGATTAAATTTGTCCTATTCTTTTTTACTATTTCATACCCTCCCATATAGCCATCTTTTTTGTCTTTAATATTCATGGTGCTTTTTATTAATTATTATACAAATATATTTACATACATATACATATATATAGCTAAATTCCAACTGTTAAATAAGTGTTATTTGTGTTTACATTTTTAGGGTTGACAACTTAGTGATTGATAAGCATTGATATGCCCTTTCTTTTTTGGGGGGAAGGAAGTTGGTGAAGATCTCTTTCCATTCTTATTCTTTTTTTCACATTTTATTTATTTATGTTTATGAATAAAGTCATATCTTTTATTCATGTATAACTTTGTTCAAACTCCCTTCCACCTCCTGATCCTCCCTGTCACTCACTCATCTCCCCATTATCTACTCCCCATCATTGCAGGAGCTCCCAAGGTCCCAAGGTCCCAAGGTGGCTTAGTTCAGCATCCATTCCAGGAAGAACTGCTTTCCTCATCCCAACATAAAGACTGTGTCAGGTGTTCCTCTGGAGGAAAATGGCTCCAAGGTGCCAGTGATATGCTATTTCTTATAAAAGACAAATTCTCCTGCTCTATATTTTGTTTCTATAGAGTTGAAGTTTTGTGAGATTATTTCCTCTTTCACTTCAGCAGCATGTGTATTTGTGTACTTTTGTTACAGACCATGTTTCACCAGTCTTCATGTTGAGACTTTCTGATAAAAAACAAACTGTGGTACATCTACACAATGGAGTACTATGCAGCAGTCAGAAAAAAATGATATCCTAAAATTTGCAGGCAAATGTATGGATTTGGATAATATCCTACTGAGTGAAGTATCACAAACCCAGAAAGATAAGCAGGGGATATACTCACTCATTAGTGGACTCTAAATAAACCAATCAACAAACAAACAAGAAAAAAGCAAAGCATTCCCAAGCTGCAAACCACAACCACTGAACAGCTTGGGATCAGAAACACCTTGGTCTGACTCCTTGGATCCCACTCCCCCTAGAGGAACACCTGACTCAGTCTTGAGGGAGGGGGGAGAAAACTGAATCTGACAGGAGTGGAAGCTGATCTAAGCAATACTGGGACAGTGGGACTTTGGGACCCCCTGCTACCTGCCCAGCTAGGGGATGGGGAGTTGTGGAGAAGAGAGAATGACCTGATGTTGTGGGAGGGGGAAGGGACCTTCAATAAGAATATACAAGGATAGAAATTGTGACTTCTTTGTTCATAAAAATAAAAAATAAAAAATAAGAAAAAGAATCACAATGGATTTAGTAAATAAAAAGAAAAAACATACTTTTTCTTAATCTCTATTTTATTACCTTAAATTGAATAATTTTTAAAAAAATCATATATATATATTAAGTATTTGGTATTTTTGCATCATGCACTCCATCAAACTCAGATATCAGTCCTTTCAGTATAATGCCCACACTTATGAATTCCCCCTTTACAAAACCACTGATTCATGCTGCTTATTTGATTACTGGAATATAATTAATCTCCCAGTGGCCAGACACTTAAAGAAAATGAGTCTTTACTTACCCACCCCTCTCTTGGAAGGTATCAATGCAGAAGTGAGTCATTGTGACATTTAGCTATGTCCTAGTCTTGATTTCTTGTGTACAATGACATCTCTCTCTTTTTCTATTTTTTTAAAGTCCACTAATGAGTGAGTACATCCCCTGCTTCTCTTTCTGGGATTGTGATATCTCATTTAAGAGAATATTTTACATAACTTCTATTTGCCTTCAAATTTTAAAGTATCATTTTTTTATTACTGTTGTGTAGTACTACACTGAGTAGATGTATCACAGTTGGTTAATCCATTCCTCAGTGGAGGAGCATCTAGGTTGTTGCAGTTTCTTGCTATTAGAAATAATGTTGCTATGAACATACATGAGCTAATGCTTTTGGAGTATGAATGTGACTCTTTAGGCTATATGCCCATGAGTGGTATTGTTGGATCCTTGAGGAGGTTGATTTCCAGTTTTCTGAAAAACTGCCATACAACATTTCAAAGTGGCTGATCAAGTTTATACTCCCACCATCAATGGAGGAGTATTCTCCTTGTTCCTTATCCTCTCCAGCGTAGGTTGTCATATGCGTTTTTAATATTGGCCATTCTGACAGGTTTAAGGTGGTATCACAAAGGATTTTTTTGATTTGCATTTCTCTGACAGCTAAAGATGTTGAGCACTCCTTCATGTGCATTTAAGACATTTGTAATTTTTCTGCTGAGAAGTCCCTTTTTAGTTCTGAACCCCATTTTTTTCCCTTCTTTATTTTGTATTTATCAAAAAAACAGAAAAATGAATTTAAAATGTGGAAAAGTTAACAATAACTATAAAGAGGATAAGAATCATAAGCATGGCTTATCAAGGGTGGTAATGCAAATAAGATTGCTACACATATATTTACTTTGTGTTCAGCTTTCCCTCTGAATTTTTTTCCATCCCTGTATATCCTTATTCAAGGTCCCTTTCCCCTCCCACCACATCTGGTCATTTTTCTTCTCAGCAACTCCCCATCCCTTCCCTGTTTCTAAGGAATTTCGGCTCTAGATTTTTTAGTTCCCCATGTATTTTAGAGATCAATTCTCTGTCACTTGTATGGTTTGTAAAAACCTTTTCCCATTCTGTAGGCTGTCATTTTGTCTTATTGACCATGTCCTTGGCCTTATAAAAGCTTCTCAGTTTCAGAAGGCCCCACTTATTGATTGTTGTTCTTATCATCTGTGTTACTGGTGTTATATTTAGAAAGTGGTCACCAGTGTCAATGCATTAGAGGATATTTCCCACTTTCTTTTCTATCAAGTTCAGTATAGCTGGGTTTATGTTGAGGTCTTTGATATACTTGGATTATTAAGTTTTGTGCAGGGTGATAGGTTTGGATCTATTTCCATTTTTCTACACACTACCATCCACTTATGCCAACACCATTTGTTGAAGATACTATCTTTCTTCCATCGAATATTTTTGACCTGTTTGTAAAAAAATCAAGTGTTCATAGGTTTGTAAGTTAATGTCTGAGTCTTCAGTTCAGTTCCAGTCATTCATAAGACTGTTTTTATGCCAGTACCAAACTGTTTCTATTACTGTGGCTCTATAAAACAATTTGATGTCAGAGATGTTTATACCTCCTGAGGTTCTTTTGTTGAGCAAATTTTTTTTTGCAATAATGACTTTCCTATTATTTCAAATAAAATTGAATATTAGTCTTTCAAGTTCTGTAAAAATTTGTGTTGGCTTTTGTTGGGAATTGCATTGAACCTGTAGATTGCTTTTGCTAAGTTTGCCATTATCTCAATGTTGATCTTACCTATCCAGGAACATGAGCGATCTTTCCATTTTCTGATAACCTTTTCAATTTCTTTTGTCACAGATTTAAAATTTTTGTCAAACATATCTGATACTTCTTTGGTTATAATTATACCAAGGTATTTATTGCTATTTGCAGCTATTTTAAAAGGTGATGTTTCCCTTGTTTCTTTTCTGCCCTTTTATCTTTAGTGTATTATAGGGCTACTGATTTCTTTGAGTTAATTATGTATCCTGCTACTTTCCTGAAGGTGTTAATCAGTTGTAGAAATTCCCTGGTAGAAATTTTTGGGTCATTTATGTATACAATCATGTCTTCTGCAAATAGAGATACTTTGACCTCTTCCTTTCCAATTTGTATCCCCTTAATCTTCTTTCGTTCTCTTATTAATTTAGCTAAAACTTTTAGAAAAATATTGAATAGATAAGGGGGAAAGGCACAGCCTTGTCTAGTTCCTGACTTTAGTGAAATTACTCTGAGTTTTTCTCCATTTAGTTTGATGATAGCCATTAGCGTTTTGTAAATTGCCTTTATTATATTTAGAAATTTTCCTTGTATTCCTGCTCTCTGCAGGATTTTTATCATGAAGACATGTTGGATTTTGTCAAAGGCTTTTTCAGCATCTAATGAAATGATCTTTTTTTCCTTCAATTTGTTTATATAATAGATGACATTTATAGTTTTCTGTATGATGAGCCATCCCTGCATTTCTGGGATGAAGCCTACTTGATCATCGTGGATAATTTTATTTATATGTTGTTGTATATGCCTTTCAAGAATTGTATTGAGAATTTTTGCCTCAATTTTCATGAGAATTGGTCTGTAATTCTCTTTCTTTGTTGTGTCTTTGAGTGGCATAGATATCAGTGTTATTGTGGTCTCATAAAAAGAGTTTGGCAATGTTCCTTCTGTTTCTACTGTATGGAAAACTTTGAGGAGTACTGGTATTAATTAGCTCTTCTCTAAATGTCTGGTAAAATTCTGCTTTGAAATCATCTGGGCCTAGGCTTATTTTATTTGTGAGACTTTTAATGAGAGTTTCAATTTCCTTTGGTCTTATAGGACTATTTAGGTCTTTAATCTGGTCTTGATTTAATTTTGGAAAATAATACCTGTCCAGAAAGCTGTACATTTCTTCTCAGTTCTCCATTTTTGTGGAGTATAGACTTTCAAAGTATGATCTGATAATTATACGAATTTCCTAGGTGTCTGTTTTTCTGTCCCCCTTTTGATTTCTGATTTTGTTGATTTGGATACTCTCTCACTTCTTTTAGGTTAGTTTGAATAAGGGTTTATCTATCTTACTAACTTTCTCAAATGAACAACTCTTTAATCATTGATTTTTCTTATTGTTCTTTTCATTTGAATTGTGTTGATTTAAGTTCTAAGTTTGATTATTTCCTGCTATCTATTCCTTCTATGTGAGTTTGCTTCTAATTTTTCAAGGCCATCAGCAGTGCTGATACTTCTCTTGTGTGGGATTTATCTAGCCTTTTCATGTAGTTATCTTGTGCTATGAATTTTCCCCTTAAGACTGCTTTCATTGTATTCCATAAGTTCGTGTATATTGTGGATTTAGTTTCATTGAATTCAAGGAAGTCTTTGATTTTTCTTTCTTTCTTTTCATATTTTTTTCTTTTTGTTTTTTGTTATGAATAAAGTCACATTTTCTATCCATGTATATCCTTATTCAAGGTCTCTTCCCCCTCCTACCCCCTCCAGTCACTCTCTCTTCTCTTAATTTCTTCTTTGACCCAGGGTTGGTTCAGTTGAGTGATGTTTACTTTACATGAGTTGGTATGCTCTCTGTGATTTTGATGTTGTTGAACTCTTAACATTTGACCCTGGTTATCTGAAATGGTACAAAGTGTTATACATATTTTTTGATACCTATTGATATTTGCTTGATGACCTAGTATCAAGAGAAAGTTCCATGGGGTACTGAGAAATATGTATATTCCTTTATATTTGGGTGGAGGTTTTAGTGTATATCTACTAAGTCCATTTGTATCATAACTTCTGCTAGATCCCTTATTTCTTTGTTGAGTTTCTGTCTGGTTGACCTATCCAAGGGTTAAAGTGGGGTATTAAGTCTCCCACTATTAGTATTTTAGGTTTGATACAGTGTTTAAGCTTTAGAAGTGTTTCTTTTACATATGTAGTTGCCCTTGTGTTAGGGAAATAGATATTGAGAATTGAGTTTTCCTCTTGGTGAATATTTCCTGAGATGAATAAGTAATTACCTTCCTGGTCTCTTTTTATTGATTTTAGTTTAAAGTCTCTTTTGTTAGATATTAGAGTAGCTATACCAGCTTGTTTCTGAGGGCCATTTGATTAAAAAGTCTTTTTCCAACCCTTTACAGCCTCTGTCTGTCTTTAAAGATTAGGTGCATTTTTTTGTATGCTGCATAAATATGATTTCTGTTTTTGTATTCACCATGTTAGGGTGTGTCTTTTCATAGGTGAATTGATTCCATTGATATTAAGGGATATTAATGAACAATGATCAATATTTCTCATCATTTTTGGAAGTGTCATGCATTTTCTTTTTTCGAGGGGGAGTTCTTCTGTGGGCTTATCAATTGACTGTGGTTACATGGGTGTTTCTGGTTTCCTTACATTGGAGTTTTCCCTCTAGGGGTTTTTGCAGGGTGGTGTTTGTGTTTAGGTATTGTTTAAATCTACTTATGTCGTGAAATAGCTTGTTTACTATATTGACAGTTTTCTGTTACTTGATTGACAGTTTTCTGTTTACAGTATTCTAGTGTCTGTACAATGTTGACCAGTACCTTCTTGCTTTCATTGCTTTCGTTGAATAGTTGGGTGATATTTTGATGAGTCTCCATTTATAAGTGATTTGACCTCTTTTTTTTGCAGTTCTTAGTATTTTTTCTCTATTCTTTAGGTTTAGAGGCTTGAATCTTATATGGTAAAGCAGTCTTTTTTTGTGGGACTAGTCTATTTTGTGTTCTGTAGGCTTCCTGTATTTTTGTAGGCATTTCCTTCTTTAGGTTGGGGAAGTTTTCTTGTATGATTTTGATGAATATATTTTCTGTGCGTTTGAGCGGAATTCTTCTTCTGTTCCAATTATTCTCATGTTTGGTCCTTTCATGGTGTCCCAAATTTCTTGGACATTTTGTATTATGACTTTCTTGGTTTTATTGTTTTCTTTAACTGATGTATCTATTACCATTATTGATTCTTCCACCGTAGAAATTCTTTCTTCCATCTCTTGGATTCTGTTGGTTATGCTTGATTCTGAGGTTCTGAATCATTTTTTCAGGCTTTCTATTTCCAGTTTTGTCTTGGTTTGTGCCTTCTTCATTGCTTCTATTTCAGTTTTTAATTCTTGGTCAATTTTTTTCACCTTTTTTTTCTTGCTTTTCTTTATTTTCTTTCAGGGCTTTGTTCATCTCTTGTAATTTTCTGTTTGTGTTTTCTTCTATTTCTTTAAGGAAGTTTTTATCACCTCTTTTAAGGCTTCTATTAATTTCCTAAAGCTGTCTTTATGGTTGTTTTCTTCTTTTCCCTCTTAATTGTTATGTTCAGCTGTTCAATCTATAAAAGTACTTGTTTCTTCTTGTGGTGTCTTGTTGACCTTTGTATTGTTGTATGTATTCTTGCACTACTATCTGACCATTGTTTTCCCAATTCTCTCTTGGCTAGTTCTTAGTTGGCTGCTAGTAAGTTGTTGGTCTGAGCTCTCTTCGGGCTCTTAAGGCTCTTAATTTGCTATGTGCTAAGAGTGTTGGTTGTTCTCATGAGGTTGCAGTGTTATGCCAGTTGCTTTTGACCTCTCTCCTCTTAGATGTATGCCCAGGGACTTGGCTGTTAACCCACTGCTATTACACCAGCTGTTTACTGGATGGGTTGTGCTCCATTCCAAAGCTGAGAAGCCAACTGAGGGCCCAGGTTCATGTGGCAGAAGTCACCTTCTGACCTCTGACCTCTCAGCTGTGCTTTCAGGAACTCCTCTGCTTCATTGCTGCTATTATTCCAGTTGCCTTCTGTGGAGACTGTGTTCTCTCTATAACCTGAGTTTCTTACCTGTGAGGCATGTGCCCAGGACCAAAATCCCAGAGGTTCCCCTGCTGCTACTTTCACAGCTGTGATTTTAATAAAATATGATTGTAACATTTTCTATTTCCTTTGTCTTTACTACTCCCATGCCACCTCCCACTAAACCTGCAATTTCTCCACCCAGTGACTTTTAAATTTGGGACCTCTTCAGGTTTATTATTGTTACATACATATATCAATATATGAAAATACCATTTTGAGTGTGATTAATGTTGTTTGTGTATATATCATTTATGTATGACTACTTGTTTTAAATAACCAATTAGGGGCTCAACCCTATGAGTGAATAATTGTTCTTTCACATTCATTAGACAATAGTCTCCTTTCAGGAGTCAGGATTAATGGTTTTTTTTTTTTTAATATTGGGGCTCTGTGGGATTCTCTCTTAATGTCATTTTGTCTATTGGTATTATATTTCAAGTCTTCTTTTAGCAGCCATATAAACTTTTCATTAAACATTAATTTTATTAAGGCAATAAGACAGCATACATTCTTACAAATACATAACCTGTGAACATAAAATACACTACTTCAATACATAGTAACTAAAAGCTTATACTTAAAAGAAGTAATAAATCTTAAATTATAAAAGAGAAAAACAAGAAGACAAGAGTTCCTCAAGTTTTCTTTCTGTGATATTTAAAAGAAACATTTTTTAACAATTGCTTTATCAATTATTTTACTAAAATAACCATATTAAATCCAGATAAATGAATAAATTTTCATATCTATAGGGTATTGAGAGAAAGCCATTTTATTCTTCAATCCACATATTCCACTTACAAAAATATTGCATTAAAATAAGTAATCACCTTTTGGCATGAAAACTCCATGCTTCAAACCTGAGTTGATTAAAAGTGAGTGTTTATTTTTGTGGGTCACCTGCTTAATCACTAAATTTTAAGGGTATTAACTACTCAGATTTAAATTGCCGAGAATTCTGAATATTTTAAATTCTTAGTTTGTATTTGTTTTCTCCATGTATAAGAAATTACAAAACATTTTCCCCTTTGCACTATTCTCATTTATACTTCTCAGGGATTAAAAGCTCTGGTTACTCACCCAAGTATACATTGTAGCACCCCATGATGGCTCACAACTATAACTCCAGGGGATTTTACACTTTTGGACTCTGATGCACTGTCAGCATATGGTACACAGATATATGCAGGCTAAATACCCATATATGTAAGATCAAAGAAAATTTTTTTTTAAATATTGACATTCAATACTTGTCTATTCAGGTGTGCATAAATGTATAGAAAAGGCAGAATCCCCTGTTTATGTCTCAATGCTTCTTGTTTAAATTATTTTTTGAAAATTAGCATGCATCTTTCTCTTCTACTCCAGAACATGTAATCATATATAGAGTGCTAGAAATTTTCTCTGAGGTAGAATTATCATAATTAAATTTCTCTTCTTGAAAAAAATATAGTTAGAACTAATTATGGTCTTCTTTATCTATGATAAAATTTTAGAAATTATACAAGTAAGTATATATCCAACATGTTTGTTTTTAAATTAAATATTAAAACACAAATATTTTATTATATTATTTATAATTAACTTGAAATAGTGTCTCCTGTTCTTACTGATACTTTGTAAATAAAACAAAAATTACATCAGAAAATACAGTTTAAATCTTTAATAAATATATATTAGCACTAAAGTATTTAATATATTTTTATATCTTAAAAATAATATAGCACT
The DNA here is from genome assembly GCA_004025045.1 of Sigmodon hispidus. NCBI lineage: Eukaryota > Metazoa > Chordata > Mammalia > Rodentia > Cricetidae > Sigmodon > Sigmodon hispidus. The sequence continues at coordinate 52,385 of PVIH01011213.1, read as the reverse complement.
TGTGTAAATTGATGGTATATATCATATTTTACATCTCTGCTTTGTAAATAAGTACTATTATCTAACAAATATCTCCAAATATGTTGCTACTGTTTTATCATCTATGTTGTTTGACAGTTGGATGGAGTCAGGCAGACTCCATCATCCTGAAAAGTTCCAACACAATGTTAAGAACTCTTCTCTAAGCAAATTGTAAGCATGCATTATTATTTTACTTCTAGTCAGCATGCCATGTATCATATATATATGGTATATCAGAAGTGTTATTATTCCTGTGATTTATATTTGCATGTCTTCTATATATATATCTAATTGGGTTTATTAAGAGAATGTAGTATGACTGTTTCTCAGAAAACTCAGAATCACTCTCCACAAGGATCCAGCAATACCACTATTGGACATATACATTATTTATTTATTCATTTATCTATTTATCTATGTATTTATTTATTTATTTATTTAGTATTATGAACAAAATGTCACACTTTCTATCCTTGTATATCCTTATTAAGGTCCCTTCCCCCTTCCACCACATCAGGTCATTCTCTCTTTTCCACAACTCCCCATCCCCAAGGCAAGCATGTCTTAATCAACACTTTCATTTCTTTCTTCACACTACTCCAATATACATTTGTTCTGCAAATGGTAACATTTTTGTCTTATGATTGATTTAGAGGACAGATATATACAGATAATGTTTCAAAATACTCTATTAAAAAACCTCTGTTATAAATTGTTGATATTATCAGTAAGATTTTATGAATACTTATGCATAAATAACTTCACAAAATAAAAGTATTATTCACTTCTGATGCCATCAGATGACAGTTTTCCAAAAAAAAAAAAAAAATTCTACCTATTTTTTTTTGTCCTGAGAAACAATCATGGCATGCAGGATCTGTGTTAGGTCTGTTCTATCAGCTTAAAATGCCAATTTTCTTCACATATATTGCAATGTATTTGTCCATCTTTCTGTAAAGCAGCCATGTAAAAAAGGTGATATTTTGCAATGATTTTTTTATTTTAATTATAACAACTGAGTTCCATATTTTTTTTACATTTGCTATCTGCTCATATATCTTTTGCTAGATAGATAGATAGATGATAGATAGGTAGATAGATGACAAATAGACAGACAAATAGATAATTTTGCCATAAAGTTTTCAAAATTATTTAAGTATTTTCAACATTAAGTGACCATTAAATATGTATGATACATGTTGTATATTATGTGATTTGTGTTATACTGTTCAGATTTATTTTATGCAAACATTTTTCAAATTTTTGGTTGTTTTAACTAAATTTTGGTTTCTTATCTGTGCTTTTGAAATCAAACACAAAGATCACTTTTGAGAACTCTAATAGAATTTTAAAATATTTCCTTTAATTCAAACAGATATGACCTATTTGAAACTCAATATTCAAGTTCTTGATCTATTTTGAGTTGACTCTTATGTGGGAAATAAGAGACTGTTTTAATTTTTATTTTATATCAATTTTTTAGAGGATGAGATTATTTTCAATGAAATGATAAATATACAAACAACTATAAAATAAATAGAGAAATAGAAATAAAAAATAGATGATAAACAGGTAAATAAATAGATTTATAGATGATAGTGCTAGATAGAGTGATAGATAGATGAAAGGAAGAGACAGAGAGATAGTAATGCAAAAAGGGGAGAAAGTTATAAAGTTCTGAAATATAAGTTCTTGTATTAGTATAAAGTTTTAATATTGCTAAAAAGTAACTTCAAACAATAGAAGATTATAGCACAAACTTAAAAAGAACATCTATGATGTATAAAGTCATTTAGTAGTGAAAAAGTATTATCACAGCAATGATGATTTAATTTGCAAAGTTACTGTCATGCAAGAATGAAAACTTGAGTTAGGATCCCATAAAGGAATTTCTCAAGCCATTCAACTGTCATCCACATTCACAGAGCCTATTTTGGTTTCATGCAGGTTTTCCACCTGTCAATCCAGAGTCAGTGAGCTTCCAATAGCTTTGGTTAGCTGTTTTTGTGGATTGCCTCATCATGATGTTGAAATCTTTGCTCATCTCTAAAGTATATAAAGAACTCAAGACACTAGAGATTAAAATAGAAAACAAGCAATTAAAAATGAAGTACAGATGTAAACACACACAATTATCAACAGAAAATCCTCAAATGGGTAAAACACTCTTAATGGATCACTCAGCATCCTTAGCCACTAGGACAATGCAAATCAAAACAAATCTGAGATAAAATTTTACACCTGTCAGAAGGTTTAAGATCACAAACACTGATCAAAGCCTAGCTGGGCAATGTGGAGTAAGTGAAACACTATCATTGTTGGTGGAAATGTAAACTTGTACAGCCAATTTGGAAAATATCAATATGGCAGTTTCTCAGAAAACATGGAATCAATCTGCCTCATGAAACAGCAATAACATTCTTTGGCATATACTCTTTCGATGCGCTTTCAAATTTGTTAGAGATTTGATTTTCTTGGTATAAAGCCTACTATTATAATGAACAAATATAATTGTACATCAATATTTCTAATGTACATTGATGTAAATCTCCATTACAAAATAACAGAACAGCAAAGACAATTTAAATGAAACATTAGTATATTTTAATCAAAAGATTAGATCTGAGTTGTAAGAATAATTTCCTTTTTCCACATCAGAAAACATAATTTATTACATATGAAAGAATTCTATGAGGATCTTAGCTTTTAATCAGAAAAAAATCTCTTCCAAAATTTGTAATAGAAAGAGTATATATCAGTACAATTAAAACCACAAATGGCTATTAGCCAAATATTATATTTAACAGTAATGTTCAAAATAATTCAACACATATTAAAAAGCCTCTTTGTCTTCTATTATCAACTTTAATTTTTTTTAGTATGTCTACTTATAAAGAAGTACCTACTCAAAGGACCCTCATGGCTATGTGGAAGTGCTATGAGAACATTTCAAGGCACCAGTTATAACCAGTTTAAACTGGCTAAGGCCAAGCTGATCCCCATGTCCTTAGACACCTTTAGGGCCCATACATTGTACAGTAATGAGATCTAATTTCTTGAATTAAACATCAGTAAAAAAAGGGAGATGGTTTGCAGAGAAATAGACACACAGAGTAACATTTTGAAAACAGTAACAAAAAATATTCATTCAATATAAGATGGTAAATAATGTTTTTCTGTTGGTTTAGTTGCTACACCAGAATCCACTGGTATTTAAACTACTTTCTGTGTCCTGAGGGAGAATGAGTAGAATGTAGAAGGACTAGAATAAAATCAAAATCTATATCCAAATAATCCATATGTGCATCCTGTAAATTCTTTTCTACCAGAGCCTATTTACAACCTCAGCTGATAACTTTCTTGTACTATTTCAGTCTTTATCATCTTACAAGGTTTGAAATAAGTTTCTTAGCTCTTAAGTATTTAATTAAACTGTGGGCAATTTTCAGTTCATTTTTACTAGATATGTGTGAAAATTATTAGTAGTTTGTAATTGATTTCTCCTGATTTGTACTATTTGTGTTTAAATTTTGTCTAAACCTATCATGTATACTAAATAATGACTGGAATCTCTCCTCTTTTTAGTTTTTGGGAACAATTTATAATCCTCAGCAAAGCATTTTTTTTTTTACTCCAGCAAATATTTTTTCCTAAGGTGTTTGCAACTGAATTAGCCAATTAGATATCATCTATATAATGGTAAGTTATAAGTTGAGGAAACTGTCTAGAAATTATTTCTAACAGCTGTCATACAAACTATTGATATAAGGTATGGCTGTTTAACATTTTTTGTGGAAGAACTTTCCAATGGTACCCTTTCACAGAATGGGAAACATTAAAATTAGGCTCTGTAGAGATATTTCTTCTCTTGTATTCTTCTAAATGTATATTAAAAATAAAAAAATCTTTTTAATTATTCACTATAATAGACCAAACTTTAGAAAATAAAGAATCACATGGAATTCCATGTTGTAAAGAGCCAATTGGGTGAATCACCTTATGTATACTTTTTAGATTTGTTATTATACACCATTTTTCAGATTTCTTTTAAATGACAATATTTAGGATAACATTTCAAAGAACTGGTTGATTTTTCAACATGTTGAGCATGTAGCATCTCTTGAACCAGGTGCTCTTGTATCTTTAGATTTTTTAGATTTATGTTAATTGCCATTGTTCCATTCCTTACAAATTTGTCAAATAACCATTTTAAAGGAAGGGAGGTTGGTACTTGTGAAAGACCAAAGACTCTTGTGACCTGATTATATGTAATCTAAGCAGCCTTTCATTGTTTTTGTTAATATCATTTAATAATTTTTCTCAGAAGCATTCTTTATTTTATGATTTATATGACATAAATGTAGTTTACAAAATTTACAGTAGACATATTAGTATACTTTGTTTGGTGTTATATTGTATATTTAATAAAAATAATCTGAAATATCAGAGGACAGAAATATTCACAGAGTGAAGCCTTAAAGTTCAAGGAATAATGACCAATACTGGTAACTCCATCAATCAGGAGGGAGAGATTGATCTGGATCTAAGTGAGTTCAAAGCCTAACAAACAGGCAGGGGTGACCAAAAATTTAATTCTAGTTCTACAAAAGTTGAATCAGAAAATAAGATAGATAGGCAAAGGGAGAAAAAAGAGCATTTCACCTTTACCTGACCCTTTCTTTGTTCAGGATAGAGAAGCTTGAAGTCAGAGGATTTATGGAGAGAGGACTGAAGAGTTGACTGGGTGAGAGTTGCCTGTGGCTTGTTGCTTGTGTCTCTGATATTTCAGCTTTTTCCCAATATTTGGCTCCAGGTTTTTATTATAATACACCAAATAGAATTTTTGCAATAACTTGCTATTAATTTTAGTTTAGATAATTCTAAATCTTACTATTTCATTTTCATTTGAGAAAGGACTCAGAGATGTCAGTTTGTGCACCACAAACATACTCTGATCGTACTGCAAAAGGCTCCAGTTGTCCACATTTGGAAGGCTTAATTACGTGACTAGATGGTTCCTCCGCGATTGTTTCTGATTCACTAAAGTCCCAATCGCTCAGCTAAGGCATTTCTGGGTCTCTGTAGGTATACTCCTCTTGATCCTGATCACTTTGCTTATATACTCTCTCTTATCTCTCTTGTCAGATGGACAAGGGGCTCAACCTGGTGTATGGAGATCTGCTTTTGCCTCTATCCATTGATGGATGAAGGTTTTATAAAGACAATTAGGGTGGTCATCTATTTGATTACAAGGGAAGTCCTGTTTAGGTACCCTTTCTAATATTGCTTAGAATTCTGGATAAGAACATCTTATGGGTTCCTGGAAGTTTCCTCAGCACCAGGCTTTTTCTATCCCCAAAGTAGCTTCTTTTATATATTTCTTTTTTTCTCACTGTCAGTTCCTCCTAACACTCAACCATTTCCTTCTCTTATGACTTGTTCCCATCTCACCTTGCACTCTCCCCATTATAATCCCAATTTACGCAGGATATCTCTATTACCCCTTTCCAAGGGATTCCTGATGTCTTTCTTAAGTTCCTCGTGTTACTTAACTGTTTGGGGATTGTGGTGTACAGCCGTGATTTTTTTGCTTTAGGTCTAAAGTCAGCTTATGAGTGAGTACATCCTATGTGTGTCTTTCTGGGCCTGTATATTCTCCCTAAGAATGATACTTTCAAAATCTTTCAATTTGCTTGCAAATTGTAGCATGCCATTTCTTAAATGATAAAGAATTCCCTACTGTGTAAATATACCACAATATTTTAATCTATTCTGCATTTGAGGGACATCTAGTTTGTTTCCAGATTCTGGCTATCATAAAAAATATTTGAGCTAATGAACTTTGGGTAAGAATGTTTGCTAAATAATGTTATTGCTGCATCATTGGGGAGATTGATTCCTAGTTTTCTGAGGAACCACAAAACAGATTTCAAAAATTACTATACAAATTTATACTCCCACCAGCAATGAAGGAGTGTTCCTCTTGCTACAAATCTCTTGCAGAATAGGCTGTCATCTGTGTTTTTAGTCTTACAGGTACAAGACTGATATCTAAAATATATATAGAACTCAAGAAACTAAAGACCAAAACCTTGAATAACCCAAACAAAAAATGGGGTTTAGGACTAAAAAGGGAATTCTCAGCAGAAGAATTAAAAATGGCTGAAAGGTACTTGAAAAAGTTTTCAACATCTTTAGCATTCAGAGAAATGCAAATCAAAACAACTTTGAGATATCTCCTGAAACCTGTCAGAATGGCTAAGATTAAAGACACAGGTGACAGCCTATGCTGGAGAGGTTGCAGAGCAAAGGGATTATTCCTCCATTGCTGGTGGGAATATAAGCTTGTTCAGCCATTCTGGAGTGCAATATGGCAGTATCTCAGCAAACTGGGAATCAATCTTCCCAAGGATCCAGAAATACCACTAGTGGGCATATACCCTAAAGATGCAAATTCAAACTCCAAAGGCATTAGCTCAATTATGTTCATAGCAGCATTATTCATAATAGCAAGAACCTGGAAACAACCTAGATGTCCCTCAGCTTAAGAATGGATTAACAAACTGTGGTATATCTACAGAATGTAGTACTACTCAGCAGTAAGAAAAAATGATATCCTAAAATTTGCAAGCAAATGGATGGATTTGGAGAATATCCTCCTGAATGAAGTATCACAAACCCAGAAACATAAGCAGGGGAAATGCTAACTCATTAGTGGACTTTAAACAAAAAGCAAAGCATACCCAATCTGCAAACCAAAACCACCAAACAGCTTGAGATCTGATACACTGTGGACTGGCACCTTGAAGCAAATTTCCTCCAGAGGAACACCTGACCCATTATTGATGTTGAAGTGAGGAAAGCAGATTTTCCTGGAGTGGATGCTGCAGTAAACCACTTTTGGACCTTGGTGAGGGGGTGATAAAGAGATGGGGAGAAGAGAGAGCAACTTGGAGGGGTGGGAGTGGGAATGGAGTTTGACAAGGGGATACATGGATTAAAAAGTGAGTCTTTATTAAAAAAATAACTGCTAACTTGATTTTCCACCAATATTAAGCTCTCTCACATAGAACAAATAAGAGTTCCATCTGAACCACTGAACTCTGTGCTTTCTTTTGTACTAAATTTCCTTTAATCAAATGCTTTCTTTTCCTAGATAGTGAAATGATCTATTCTGAAGGGAAGCTGAATTTCATAGGAAATACACCACTCAAAACAGATTCAAGGAATCTTTCAAACTGCCAAGATTTAGTATGCTCAACTCAAATGAAGAAACTCAGAAAAGTTAGGGACCTTAGAAGAGGATTTAGAAAAACTGATTTGCTAAGACTGGATGCTCTTTAACCTGTAAATATGCCTATGGGTATTCTGGGTATCTAATATTTATTAGGTGTATCCCATGATAATTTCATTTTATGACATAAACTTTATTGAATCCCTTTTTTGCTCTGGTAAAATATTTTTTCCTTATATTTCTGTAAGTAAGGCAAATAAAGCTGATTAGCAAAAAAAAAAAAAAAAAAAAGGTATCTCAGAGTTCTTTTTATTTGCATTTTTCTTTCTTTTTTTTGATGCTTTGTAATATTTATTGTATGTGGATTAAAATTTAAAAGCCAATAATAACATGTTTAATGATGTCAAAATTATGTTATATTAGATTTTGGAAATAGTGATATCAACACCAATCTGGTTTATAAGAGCTGATTAAAAACCTACAACAAAATAAGCGGACAATACTTCAGCATTTTAAAACTTTTTCTACAAGCAAGATTCCCTGAAAAATGCATTTTTCTTTTTTTTTGTTTTTGTTTTCCTTCTTTATTTATTTTGTATTTATCAAGAAAAACAGTAAAATTAATTTAAAATGCTGATAAGTTAATAATAACTATAAAGAAGATGAAAATCATAAGCATGACTTATCAAGGGTGATAATGCAAATAAGATTGCAACACATATATTTACTTTGTGTTCAGCTTTCCCTCTGAATTTTTTTTCCATCCCGGTATATCCTTATTCAAGGTCCCTTCCCCCCTCCCACCACATCAGGTCATTTTTCTTCTCTGCAACTCCCCATTCCCTTCCTGGGAAGGCAGCAGAAGGTCCTATGGTCCCACTGATACAATAATGATTAGTTCAGTCTCCACTACTGGCAAATCCAGTTTTGTCCCCGCTCCCTCAAGAGTGAGTGAGGTGTTCCTATAGTTGGAGTGGGATCAGAAGGGTCAGTCCAGGGTGTTTCTGATCCCAAGCTGTTCAGTGGTTGTGGTTTGCAGCTTGGGCATGCTTGGCTTTTTTTCTTGTTTGTTTGTTTAGAGACCACTAATGAGTGAGTACATCCCCTGCTTATGTCTCTGAGTTTGTGATACCTCGCTCAGGAGGATACTCTCCAAATACATCCATTTGCCTGAGAATTTTAGAATATCATTTTTTCTTACTGCTGAGTAGTACTCCATTGTGTAGATGTACCACAGTATGTTAATCCATCTTCAGTTGAGGGACCTCTAGGTTGTTTCCAGGTTCTTGCTATTACAAATAATGCTGCTATGAACATAGTTGAGCTAATACCTTTGGAGTGTGAATGTGCCTCTTTAGGGTATTCACCCAGAAGTGGTATTGCAGGGTCCTTGGGGAGATTGATTCTCAATTTTCTGAGAAACTGCCATATTGCATTCCAAAGTGGCTGAACAAGCTTACACTCTCACCAACAATGGAGGAGTGTTACCCTTGCTCTCTATCCTCTCCAACATAGGCTGTCATCTGTGCCTTTTATCTTAGCCAATCTAACAGGTGTTAGGTGGTATCTCAAAATTGTTTTGATGTGGATTTCTCTGATGGCTAAAGATGATGAGCACTTTTTCAGGTGCCTTTCAGCCATTTGTGATTCTTCTGCTGAGAATTCCCTTTTTAGATCTCAACCTTATTTTTTGATTGGGTTATTCAAGGTTTGGGGCTCTAGATTCTTGACTTCTTTATATATCTTAGAGATCAGTCCTCTATCACTTCTATGGTTGGTGAAAACCTTTTCCTATTCTGTAGGCTGTCATTTTGTCTTATTGACAGTGTCCTTGGCTTTATTGAAGCTTCTTAGCTTCAGGAGATCCCACTTATTGATTGTTGGTCTTAGTGTCTGTGCCACTGGTGTTATATTTAGGAAGTGGTTGCCTGTGCCAATTTGTAGAATTGTATTTCCCACTTTCTTTTCTATCAAGTTCAAAGTGGCTGGGTTAATGTTGAGGTCTTTGATCCCCTTGGATTTTAGTTTAGTGCAGGGTGACAGGCTCAGATCTATTTGCATTTTTCTACACACTTCCATCCAGCTATGCCTGCAGCATTTGTTAAAATACTATCTTTTTTCCATTGAATGTTTTGGGCCTCTTTGTCAAAGATCAAGTGTTCATAGGTTTTTAGGTTAATGTCTGGAACCTCAATTCTATTCCATTGGTCCACAAGTCTGTTTTTATGCCAGTACCAGGCTGTTTTTATTACTGTAGCTTTATAGTATAGATTGAAGTCAGGGATGGTGATACCTCCTGATGTATTTTCTTCTATTTCTTTAAGGCTATTTTTCATATCTTCTTTGAGAGCTTCGATGATTATCAAAAAGGAATTTTTGATGTTGCTTCCTTCTGTTTCCTCTTCATTGCTCAGTTCAGGTCTTGTATTTGTAGGATCGCCACTTTCTTCTGGAGTTACCTTGTTATTCTTTATATTATTATGTAATATTTTGCACTGGCATCTGCCCATGGCTTTAGTGGTTCACGATTATGTGACTCCTGGTTAGTTGTGTTACTCAGGCTTGTTTGCCTCCTCTCAACTCTTAGGAAAAGTTCTCTTCAATCACTACATCTGCACTCTGCGGGGGACTGAATTTCAAGTCTTCAATCTTTCTCTATTTGACCAATTGGAGGCCGGGTGATGGCCATGTAAACTCCCTCAGCAGCAGCTGGGGAGGCCTTGACAAGCAGAGTTTATCTCTGCCTGCTCCAGAGAGCTCTGGGACACTCTCTGGAGACAGCACCCGGTCCTGGAACCAGAACCAGAACTGATAGGAGCTCAACTCTCACTGGCAGGGTTACAGGCTCTAGGGCCTGCTGATCCCTCCTGACCTCTGGGCGGGGTCTGAGTCTGTACTTCAGGGTCTCTAGTCCTTATCTGTTCGCTCAGTTGGAGGTGGGTAGCTATGCAAACTCCCTCAGCAGCAGCTGGGGTGACCATGGCAGGCAGAGTTTATCTCTGCCTGCTACAGAGTGCGCTGGGACATGCTCTGCCGACAGCACCGGGTCCCGGAACCAGAACTACAACTGTATATTCTAATCTTTAAATATTAATTAATACCTAAAGGACTTTACTTGTTTCTAAACAAGGAATATTCACAAAAAATACATAACTCTCATTTAATATAATTTAAATCAAATTTTCAGCTAAAAGTTTAATGATTACAGATAAACTTAATATTAATTGTAATTATAATGACTGTTTGTTACAGCAGTTATAAAGACCAAAATTGTGATGAGTAGAAGCCCACTTCAAGCCAGGCAATAGTAACACACAACTTTATTTCCAGAACTTGGGAAGCAGAAGTGGGCACATCTCAGTGAGTTCAAGGCCAGACTCTTCTACAGAGTAAGTTCCAAGAAAGATAGCAATATTATTCTGAAAAACCCTGTCTTAAAATAACAAAACAATAAACAAAAATATCCACCTCCACAAGCTTCTAAAAAAAAGAAAGAAAACAACAGTTCAGACATATATTATGCAAGACAAATTAGTATGAGGTAAAAATCATCTAGATTCAGTGAGAAAATATACCTTATGATAAATAATTGGAGTTGAGCTGACCAAGTAATGAAAAAATGTAAAACATCAATCAGTTTATTAACTCTAGATCAACATATGTTGCAGTAGATTAAATATAAATATGCATAGTAGTCAAATAATCAATTACATGTGGTAAGGAAAATATTAGTAATACACAAGCATGGAAATATATATAGTAAATATTCAACATCTGGTAATGCTAATAAATATATAATTGATTATGTTAAACACTATATCTCAAACAGACTATATGATAACAACAATGCAAATGAAACACTGTGGAGGAAAATTAGACATTATTTAAGACAGAGAAAATTTAAAATGTTTAATATACTCTAAAATTTATAGGGAAAATGATGCAAAAATAAAATAAAATTATGGAACTATTGACATAAATATAAAATACGAAGGAGAAATATAAATAAATAAATGATATCCATTATGTATATGAATACAGGTTTTTAACATCACTGATGAAGAGAAAAACAAAATTTTAAAGAAAGAATATTAAATACCCTTAAAAGTTTTAAAAATAACTATAAGTTTTATTATAAACTTTTATCAACTTGTAATTCACAGGCATATTTATGCATTTTTTAAGCTCATGATACTCAGTAAAATATACATTAGTACTTATTGAAAGTTCATATTCATATGCCTTTAAATTAGCAATTCTATCTAGTTTATAAAAATTTTGAAATAAGTTATAAACAAGTTTATATGTCATAGTATTATTTAACATATAGAGTCACCAAAAAACCCTTATATGCTATTTAACTAACTATTGGATAATCATCCTTCATAGACCATAGAATTGCAAACTATAAAAAGTATGTGTGCCAGGTTACTATAAAATAGAACACTTCCAATATTTATCTAACTAGTTAACTAAAATTTAAAGAGAAAGAAAGAATAATATAGTCTTTTGTCTTTTGTGAATCAGTGAAGAAAATACCAAAATATCAAATATATATTCATAATTTATAACAGTACTGAAATAATACATTATCCATGAAACAATTAATTGTAGGAACTTGTAGGAAAGTAAATGACAATAATAAAATCTATCTGGCCTGTGGCAGTGTACAGATTTAAGAGGGAGAGGCGAGCAGATCTCTGTGAGTATGAGACCAGACTAGATTACAAAGTGAATTTCTGGACATCTAAGACTGTTATATAGAAAAAGATGTCTCCAAAAAACAAAAAGACAGGTTATTTCAGAATCCATCCAGAGGCATATACTTTCATAATATAGGAAATAATAGATTTATTTTGCCCAAGTAATAAAAATTTGAATGAAGATGAAATAAATGGAATATCAAATTTGTTTGATATAGACAATAAAGGTCAGAGTGAGTCCCAGTGCACTCTGTAGCAAGCACAGATAGAGTCTGCCTGGCTTTTTCCCCCCAGCTGCTGCTGAGAGAATTTGCACTGCTAGGCTACCCACCTCCACCTCCAACTGAGCAAACAGAGAATGCCTGGGGTCCCTGAAGGACAGACTCAGACCCCACGAAGAGGTGAGGAGGTATCACCAGGCCCAAGTGCCTATATCCCAGCCAGGGAGGGAGAGTTGAGCTCCCATCCAATCAGGTTCCACTTCTTGGACCGGGTACTGTCTACAGAGCGAGTCCCAGCACACTCTGTAGCAGGCACAGATACAGTCTGCCTGTCACCATACCCTCAGGTGCTGCTGAGGGAATTTGCATGGCTACCCACTTCCAATTCCAACTGAGCAAACAGATAACTACTGGGGTCCTTGAAGGACAGACTCAGACCACACCCAGAGAGGTGACAGGAGGCACACCAGCCCGAGTGCCACAACTGACGAGCAGCCACCTAATCTTGAACCACTGAAGCCATGGGCAAACATCAGTGCAAAAATTTACATAATAATACAAACAACAACAAGGTAACTCCAGAAGAAAGTGGTGATCTTACAAATACAAGACCTGAACTGAGCAATGAGAGGAAACAGAAGGAAGCAACACCAAAAATTCCTTTTTGATGATCATTGAAGCTCTCAAAGAAGATATGAAAAAGAGCCTTAAAGAAATAGAAGAAAATACAAACAAAAAAATGGAAGAGATCAACAAATCTATGAAAAAAACATGCCAGGAACTAAAAGCTGAAATAGAAGCAATAAAAAAGGCACAAAATGAGGCAAAGAGGGAAATAGAAAATCTGAAGAAAAAAGCTAGAACCACAGATACAAGCATAACAAACAGAGTTCAAGAGATGGAAGATAGAATCTCTGAAGTGGAAGACTCAGTAGCTCAAATAGATATATCAGTCAAAGAAAATACTAAAACTAAAAGAGCCATAACTCAAAATGTTCAGGAAATCTGGGACAGACACCATGAAAAGACCTAACTTGAGAATAATAGAAATTGAAGAAGGAGAAGAATACCAGCTCAAAGGCACAGACAATGTTTTCAATAAAATCATAGAAGAAAACTTCCCTAACCTGAAGAAGGAAATGCCTATAAAGATACAAGAAGCTTACAGAACACCAAATAGATATGACCCCCCCAAAAAAGTCAATATGCCACATTATAATCAAGACACAAAACATACAGAACAAAGAAAAAATTTTAAGAGCTGCAAAAGAAAAGGGCCAACTCACATATAAAGGTAGACCCATCAGAATAACGCCTGACTATACAATGCAAATGATGAAAGATAGAAGGGCTTGGTCAGAAGTTATACAGACACAAAAAAGCATGGCTGCCAAACTAGAGAACTATACCCTGGAAAATTATCAATCACCATAGATGGAGTAAACAAGGTATTTCAGGACAAAGTCAGACTGAAAGAATATCTATCTACCAATCCATCACTACAGAAAGTATTAGAGGGACAACCTCAACCTAAGGACCCCAGATACACCCAAGAAATCACAAACAATCAATAAGTCCACAGAAGAATACCCTAGAGAAAGGAAATACAAACAGGTTGCCACCAAAAATGGCAGGAAATATGAGTCAATGGTCACTAATTTCCCTTAATATCAATGGTCTCAACTCCCCTATAAAACATCACACACTAACAAGATGGATACAACAACAGAAGCCACCCTTCTGTTGCCTACAAGAAACATACCTCAACCACAAAGACAGACACAAGCTTAGATTGAAGGGTTGGGAAAAGATTTTCCAGTCAAATGGTCCTAAGAAACAAGTGGGGGTTGTAATCCTAATATGTAACAAAGTAGACTTTAAACTAAAAGCAATTAAAAAGGACCTAGATGGTCACTACTTATTCATCACAGGAGAAATTGGTCAAGAGGAGATTTCAATCTTGAATATTTATGCCCCTAATATAATGGCACCTACTTATGTAAAAGAAACACTGCTAAAGCTCGAATCGCACATCAGTTTTTACACCCTAATAGGGGGAGACTTCAATACCCCACTTTCAACCCTAGATAGATCAACCAGACAGAGTTTCAACAGAGAAATAATGAGTCTAAAAGAGGGCATGATACACATGGATTTAATAGATATCTACAGAAGTTACCACCCAAACGCCAAGGAATGTACATAGTTCTAAGCTCCTCATGGAACTTTCTCCAATATTGACCACATAATTGATCATAAAGCAAATATCCACAGATACAAAAAAATGGAAATAATCCCTTGTAACATATCGAACCACCAGGGCTTAAAGTTAGAGTTTAACAACATCAAAACACAAAGAAAGCCTACCAACTCATAGAAACTAAACATCACTCAGCTGAATCATCTCTGTGTCTAGGAAGAAATTAAGAAAGATATCAAAGACTTCCTAGAATTTAATGAAAATGAATCCAAAGGTATCCAAATTGTGGGACACAATTAAAGCAGTCTTAAGAGGAAAATTCATAGCGCTAGATGCCTACATGAAAAACCTAGAGAAATCTCACACTACAGACCTAACAGATCAGCTGAAATCCTTAGAACACTTAGAAGTGAACTCACCTAGAAGGAGTAGATGGCAGGAAATAATCAAACTTAGAGCTGAAATCAATACAATTGAAACAAAAAGAACAATACAAAGAATCAATGAATCTAAGAGTAGGTTCTTTGAGAAAGTCAACAAGATAGATAAGCCCTTAGCCAAACTAATCAAAAAACAGAGAGAGAGTGTTCAAATCAACAAATGAGAAATGAAAAGGGGGACATAACAATAGAACCCCTGGAAATACAAAGAATTATCTGATCATATTTTGAAAATCTGTATTCCACAAAAATGGAAAACCTAGAAGAAATGGTCAGCTGTTTTGATAGATACCATCTACCAAAAGTAAATGAAGATCAGATTAATAACGTAAACAGGCCTATAACCCTTAAGGAAATTGAAGCTGTCATTAAAAACCTCCCCAAAAATAAAAGCGGTGGTCCAGATGGTTTCAGTGCCGAATTCTACCAGACATTCAAAGAAGAATTACTACCGTTACTCCTCAAACTATTTCACACAGTAGAAACTGAAGGAATATTGCCAAATTCCTTTTATGAGGCCACACTTACCCTAATACCCAAGCCACTCAAAGACACAACAAAGAAGGAGAATTGCAGTCCAATTTCCCTCATGAATATTGATGTGAAAATTCTCAACAAAATTTTGGCAAAACATATACAACAATGTATAAAAGATATCATCCACCACGACCAAGTAGGCTTCATCCCAGAAATGTAGGGCTGGTTTAACATACGAAAAACTGTAAATGTTATCCATCATATAAACAAACTAAAGGAACAAAACCACATGATCATATCCTTAGATGCAGAAAAATCCTTTGATAAATCCAACACTCCTTTATGATTGAAGCCCTATACAGATCAGGAATACAGGGAGAATACCTAAATGTAATAAAGTTGATTTACAAAAAGCCATCAGCCAGTATCAAACTTAATGGAGAAAAACTCAAAGTAATCCCATTAAAATCAGGAACTAGACAAGGATGTCCTCTCTCCCCTTTTCTGTTCAATATAGTTCTCAAAGTTTTAGCTAAAGCAATAAAGGAACAAAAAGAGATTAAGGAGATACAAATTGGAAAAGAAGAAGTGAAACTATATCTATTTGCAGATGATATGATTGTATACAAAAGTGACCCACAAAGTTCATCCAAGAAACTGCTACTGCTGATAAACACCTTCAGCAATGTAGCAGGATACAAGATTAACTCAAACAAATCAGTAGCCCTTCTATACACTAAAGACAGAAGAGCTGAAAAGAAATAAGGGAAACATTACTCTTCATCACAGCTACAAATAGTATTAAATACCTTTGAGTAACTATAACCAAAGAAGTAACAGACAGATTTGACAAAAATTTTAAATCACTGAAGAAAAAAAATTGAAGAGGATATCAGAAAATGGAATGCTCACCCATGTTCCTGGATTGGTAGCATCAACATAGTAAAAATGGCAATTCTACCAAAGGCAATCTACAGATTCAATGCACTGCCCATCAAAATCCCAACACAATATTTTTTGAACCTTGAAAGAACAATACTCCATTATTTTGGAATAACAGGAAAGCCAGGATTGTCATAACAATTTTATTCAACAAAAGTACCTCAGGAGGTATCACCATCCCTGACTTCAATCTATACTATCGAGCTACAGTAATAAAAACAGCCTGGTACTGGCATAAAAACAGACTTGTGGACCAATGGAATAGAATTGAGGTTCCAGACATTAACCTAAAAACCTATGAACACTTGATCTTTGACAAAGAGGCCCAAAACATTCAATGGAAAAAAGATAGTATATTTAACAAATGGTGTTGGCATAGCTGAATGGAAGTGTGTAGAAAAATGCAAATACATCTGAGCCTGTCACCCTGCACTAAACTAAAATCCAAGTGGATCAAAGACCTCAATATAAACCCAGCCACTTTGAACTTGATAGAAAAGAAAATGGGAAATATACTTCTACGAACTGGCACATGTTACCACTTCCTAAATATAACACCAGTGGCACAGACACTAAGACCAACAATCAATAAGTGGGATCTCTTGAAGCTAGGAAGTTTCTGCAAAGCCAAGGACACTGTCTTTAGGACAAAACGACAGCCTACAGAATGGAAAAAGATTTTCACCAACACTACAAGTGATAGAGGACTGATCTCTAAGATATATAAAGAGCTCAAGAATCTAGAGCCCAAAGCTTTGAATAACCCAATCAAAAAATGGGGTCAGATCTAAAAGAGGAATTCTCAGGAGAGGTACTACGAATGGCTGAAAGGCACCAGAAAATGTGCTCATCATCTTTAGCCATCAGAGAAATGTAAATCAAAACAACTTTGAGATACTACCTAACACCTCTTAGATTGGTTAAGATAAAAGGCACAGATGACAGCCTATGATGGAGAGGATGCAGAGCAAGGAGAACACTCCTCCATTGTTGGTGGGAGTGTAAGCTTGTTCAGCCACTCTGGAATGCAATACGGAGGTTTTTCAGAAAATTGAGAATCAATCTCCCCAAGGACCCTGCAATACCACTTCTGGGTGTATACCCTAAAGATGCACAGTCACACTCCAAAGGTATTATTAGCTCAACTATGTTCATAGCAGCATTATTTGTAATAGCAAGAACCTGGAAACAACCTAGATGTCCCTCAACTGAAGAATGGATTAACAAACTGTGGTACATCTACACAATGGAATACTACTCAACAGTAAGAAAAAATGATATCCTAAAATTCACAGGTAAATGGATGGATTTGGAGAATATCCTCCTGAGCGAAGTATCACAAACTCAGAGAGATAAGCAGGGGATGTACTCACTCATTAGTGGTCTCTAAACAAGCAAACAAGAAAAAAAGCCAATCATGCCCAAGCTGCAAACCACAACCACTGAACAACTTGGGATCAGAAACACCCTGGACTGTCCCTTCAGATCTCACTCCAACTATAGGAACACCTGACTCACTCTTGAGTGAAGGGGAACAAAACTGGATTTTTCAGGAGTGGAGTCTGAACTAAGATTTATTGGGTCAGTGGGAACATAAGACTGTCTGCTGCCTGCTGAGGGAGGAGATGGGGAGTTGTGGAGAAGAAAAAGTGATCTGATGTGCGGGAGGGGGAAGGGACCTTGAATAAGGATATACAGGGATGGAAAAAAAATTCAGAGGGAAAGCTGAACACAAAGTAAATATATGTGTAACAATCTTATTTGCATTATCACCCTTGATAAGTCATGCTTATGATTTTTATCTTCTTTAAATTACTGTTAACTTATCAGCATTTTAAATTCATTTTACTGTTTTTCCTGATAAATACAAAATAAGTAAAGAAAAAAAACAAAAATAAACAACAACAACAAAAAAAGAAAATCAAGGTCAGCATGGAAACTAGGAAGTTGTATAGCAAATGTCTACTACTCTCATGCAATTTAGAAGAGAGAGTGAATCAAATAGAAGACACAGGATATAAAAAATTATTTAATTTGCAAGGACATAAAAATGCAAAGATGAACAATGAAAAAATTGTTTGCAGTTTCAAGATTACATACATAGCTTGCACCACTACATCTGTAATTATTAAAAGTACTGGTGTCACAAATTATAAACTTAATGCTTTTCATTGGTAAAATAGAAAAGGTGACATGAGTGCAAATCCCTATCTATTGAAGGTTTACTTTCATTAAAATCTAAAACACTAAATCTCAAGCTCAAAATGTCAGTGATGGGGCTACTCATTCAAACAGAACAAACTAGGGAAATGTTTCTCACAGGAGTGAACCTAAAGACCATGCATTGTATTTCAAGAAGGTAACAGGCTCCATTTCTTAGAAATAAAAAAAAAATGATCTCACTATCACACAAATGTATAGAAATGCAAGGTGAAAATAGTTCAAGAAGGCAATTCCTTTTTGTGGAATGTCTGAGCTAGAACCCAAGTCATTTATCAAGCACATCTGTACAGAAATGTCACATACTTTTGAATCTAGCATAGTGGTGATTATGTCTTGTCCCCACTGGCTGAGGACTAATTTTACTGTCTTTTACAATTGTCTAATTTTAAAAAAATAGGCTCACAATAATTGAAGGCAAAAGGAAAGGTAGCCAGTCATTTTAGTCACTTAACATCTTCAGAATGCTGCAGGACCCAATTTAGAGAATATTTTACTTGGTGTGTGGCATTTAAAATATAATAATTTCACAATGTGAACAGGATTAAAAATGTTTGGTACAAAAGACTAATATTTAATGCTTTTTCCAATTCTAAGCTGTAAGAACTCAGTATGATTGCCTATGTGATATTGTTTTTGTACATGAAAGATACATGGATAAAAAGGCCAAAGATTCTTGAGTATGTTTCAGAGAGTTACAGACCCCTAACAAAGTGTGGCAATGTATAAGTCACTGCAAAGAGGCTTAGAGAAGCCACCACAAAAAGGAAAGAAAAATAATAAAGAATACATGAAAAAGGGACCTAACCATATTATTGAGGATGCCAGACGATTGAGGCATTTACTGAGAAAAAAATGCAAAGGTGGGATCTGTTTGAAGAAAGGGTATGCATGCTACTGGGAGAATAGTAAAAAAAGCCAGTGCTCCTGGAAACCATTAAAGCATAGATGATTTCATCAGGAACCAGCTCTTTTCTATTATATCGAGTTTCAGGATGTGTAGTTTTTCTTTCTGGTTTCATTTTTGCCCTGGTCTGATTTTCTTGCTACTCTAGCCATCTGTTTTGTTCTAGGAATTTATTTTGACATTAGACTTTGTTCTAAAGACTGTTAGAAATTGTTAAGACCATGAAAGACTTCAAGAATTTCAGTAGTTCAGATGTGAAAAGTTGTGCATTATGAGATGTCTGTGAGTCTATGGAGACAAAAGTTGTAATATATGAAAGCAAACTTGCCAGTGGTATGTTTTTTGTCAAGGTGAAAGAACTAGAATTGAGTTGGTTCCTCTAGATCATTTACTTGACAGCATGTGTAAAAACCAACCAAACCTCTTAGCAGCCTTCATGGAGTTTTCTAAATTAATTTAATTAACATTGAACATCCCACCATAATTGTGAGTGGTACCACTCCATTGATTGGGATCCCTAGTGAAGAAATGAAGAAATCAATTTGAGCAGCCATCTCAGCCCTTTCCTCCTTCTTGACTATTCATTAAGTACAGTTAGTTGCTGGTCCTCCCACTGCCATGGATGTTTCCACGCTGCACTGCACCTTTCTATCCTCAAGCTGCTCTGTCAGGTATTTTATCATATCATTGATAATTATAACTAATACACACATGAATAAGTATTTTATATGAGAAATGTAAAATATAAAATCATTTATGATTACATATAATTCTCAATACTATCAATTACAGAAAGTAAAATAATAGTGAGAGAGATAATTGCTTTAATACCATCCTTAAAAAAAACCCCAGAAAATACTAACTATGAGAAAGATAAAGCATTATGGAAAATAAAATGGAGTTTTGTTAAATAATTAAAAGTAAATCTAACATACGACTTTTTAGGCTCAGTTTTTTTTTGTATATGGCTGAATGAAATAAAATAAATAGATAAAGAAGATATTAGAACTCCCATGATCATTACAACAGATGGATAGAAAATAAAGGTCAGATGAAAAAATGAGTACTATCTAATTGTTTAAAAAGTGGAAAATCTTATCACTTGAGACAAGAAAAATAGAACTGTTAAGTCAAATAATCACATTGTGATTTCATACATATGTATATTTTGATAGCCAGAAGCAAAGACATTAATAGGAAAAAAACTTAAGTTCACCACAGAAGCCTTAAATGCCCTCGTTGAGTTTTTCTCTTTACTCTCCAAATTCCAAAAGTCTAATTAGAATGCACTAACCTACCTTACCAGCATTTATTTTAACTGC
Source organism: Sigmodon hispidus (assembly GCA_004025045.1). Classification (NCBI taxonomy): domain Eukaryota; kingdom Metazoa; phylum Chordata; class Mammalia; order Rodentia; family Cricetidae; genus Sigmodon; species Sigmodon hispidus. Next base: position 31,698 of record PVIH01011213.1, on the reverse strand, counting down.
CACTCAGTATTACTACAAACTCTTTAATAGATAAGCCACTTGGATGACACACATGTCTAAGTCATTAAACTAGAAAATTACCATTTCATCATACAAATATCTATGAAGACATTACAGTGTTTTAGATATTACATTGTACCACAAATCCAATAACAATAGACAGTAAAAAAAACAAGTGTCACTACTATGTCACATGCATACTTTGACAACACACAGGTATATTCATTTCATAAGTTTAAGTCAATGATTTTAGAATAAGAATTTTCCAGCAACTAAATATTTCAGTGTTTTTACATAGACTTCATTTAGTGATATTTTTATAAACACAACTAGACCATAAACAACATTAGTTTCAGAATAATGGAATTTAAACATATGATCATCGTATGAATTTAAGCACTGTTCTACTTTTGGAATTCAATTATATAATATAATTTATTTATTTGATGAAATTTCCATTACCGTACATAGTGGCAGTTCTTTTATTCAGATTGTGATATTTTTCTGATATTATGACATGAAACATAATTGGCTAATCATCTGTTCCCACTCCAAGAAGAAGCATAGTTAACTTTATATCATAAAATATAATCATATGATAGACCTACTGCTTTCATTCTGCTCAATAAACTTTAAAAAATAATCAATTTATTATTGTTTGACAAATGTCAGTAATAAACCTGATATTGGAAAACCTTGTATTTTAATTATTACATACTATACAATCCTCCTCCCAATATTTCTAACTGTGAAGTCTGGCCTAATTATGCGCATTTTGCTCTTGTTATGTAGATATATTAAAAAGTCCACATTTTAAATATGGGGTATAGGTATTTCATGTACATTCTAGCATGCATGGTGAAAACTTACCTTCAAGCCCTTTTCTGGCTTAGCATTTGTTTACTATTAATTTATATATTTATTGACTTTATTTGGGGAAGAATTTGTAACATTTTTAACATTGGTTAAGTTTTTTTAATAATGTGACAAAGTCATATGTCTTTCTGATAATAATGAATTATTACAAAGATTACTTTGTGTAGCTTAGATTTTTAATGATTATATTCTTTTAATTATACAAACTAACACCACTTATCTTTAGTTTTATTCTTTTTTGCCTGTCATAAAAATAACTGAGTATATTTTTTGAGTGTTATTTTTATATGTATGCTTATTTCCCACTGTGTTCTTATAAATATTTTGTTCTGTTTGGTGTGAAAGCATTCATAACCACTGCACAGCAATATTTAACATGCCCCTCATTATTTCACTGATATACAAGCTATGTAATGTGTTTTGACACTAATTCTACTCTGATTTTTTGAATTCTGATTGGCTTCTTTTCTGTTAACTTTATTCTGACCTTATCTAGCCTGTCAAGTTTGAACTTGCTAGGTTAGGCTGTCTCCAATACAGGCAATAATTCAACATTCATAATAATATGATTAAAAATAATTTTAAGGACATACTTATTTCTTTTAGTAATACTTCTGAAATAAATTATATAAGTATTTGATGGCATCACATTAACTTTCATTTCTTTTTAATTGTCATGCTTTTCTCTGTATTATTATCTACTTTATGTGAAGTAAAACACATTCAAACTCTATTTTACTTTGAACTTAGTCACTACTGACTTTGATCTCACACTCCACAGTAGTTTCTTTTTTTCTTCAAATGATTACTATTAATGGATTCAGATTATCTCACTAATCTAATGGTATTTTTCTCAACACAACCTTTTTTATATTTCCTTACCAATGATATTCTCTTTAGTATTTTCTGGACATTTTTTAAATGTCAAATCTTTTTCCTTTGATTAGGAAAAGGTTTTATGATGGGAACCTATAGATACCATTCAACAGTTGCTGAATATAATAGTTTACTCTCCCTTTAAAAATATTTTTAATCCTTAGTTTACTGTACTTTTGTACATTGGTATCATGCTACTGTTTCTTAGCTTCTTAGTATATATGAAAATGACTCCTTAGCCTTTCTTGTCTAACAATATTAAGGGTACCTTCATAGTCAGCCACTTATTGTATCATGTTTAATGCATATATTTCATGAGTAGATTTAGCATCAACGTTTTTGCAAACATTATATTTAACCACACACTTGGTCAAATATTGAAATAAAAAATGTTGAATTATGGGGTTAGGCATTTCCAAAGTATTATGTTTCCTTTTAATTTATTGCTACCTGGAATTTTATAAACAATATTCACAGAAAGATATTTTATATCTCTTCTTATGTTTATAGTCTTTGATATGCTGTGTTATTGTTCAGTGGAAGATAATTTATCAAGCATTTTGGAGGCCCTGGATACAAACAATCAATAAACAAACAAAATCAATTAAGTCAATTGTCACACTTGGTATCTCCTAGAATTCTTTTTATTTTTATAGAATAAATTCTCATTTTTCATCCATGTATCCACTTGTTCCAACTCCATTCCTCCTCCTGATTCTTCCTGGTCAGCTTTCAGCCTCTCTTCTCCCCATTTTCCTATACCCTCCCCAGGAAGGGCAAGAGGTTCCAAGGTGGAATAGCTCAGGATCCATTCCATGCAAGTCCGATTTCCTCATCATAATGTCAAGACTGGGTTATGTGTTCCTCTGGAGTGAACGGGCTCCAAGGTGCCAGTCCATGCACAGAAACACAGTCTGAACAACTCCCCCTTCAGCGTTCACATATTGTCCATGTCTGTGGACAGTTGCCTATCCTTGGAGGTCCTAGTTCCTTTTCTTCATCTTCCCAGGCAGCTGTTCTTGATTCAGTAGCTCCCCTGAGCCCCAGCCAGCCATCACAGTGAAAATTTTCCTCATAATCCCCATGTCCTTGCTCATATAGAGTCTCCTCCCCTCCTATCAGCAGGATCAGGGACTCAGCTCAGTAGTCAGCCATATATCCCTGCTGCTACCTCACTTCATTGTAGGACGTAAGTTCTATGATGGCACTTAGGGTGATTATCCATTTGATTATATGAGAAGTCCTGTTTAGACAACACCTTCACTATTTGTTGGAGTTCTAGGCAGGGACATCCTTTGAGTTCTTGGAGGCTTCCCGAACACCCGGTCTTTTCCATCCCCATATTTGCTTCCTGTATTAAGATCTCTCTCCATCTCTTATTTGGTCTCTGTCTCTCCTTGTTGTTTCTCTCACTTAATTATCTCCTTCTCTCGTGATTTGATATCACACCTCTTCTTGGTTGCAACCTCTTATGCTCCCAATTAACTAAGGAGATCTTCTCTATTTTCTCTTCCTAGGGGATTTCCTGGATGTCTCTCTTAAATTCCTTCAGATTCCAAGCAGTTTAGTGATTGTAGTTTGCAGCTTGGGTGTTCTATAATTTTTTTTTTAAAGTCCACTAATGAGTGAGTATATCTCCTGCTTATCTTTCTGGATTTGTGATACCTTGCTCAGGAGGATATTCTCAAATTCCATCCATTTACCTGTGAATTTTAAAATTACTATTTTTTCCTACTGCTGAGTAGTACTCCATTGTGTAGATGTACCACAGTTTGTTAATCCATTCTCCATTTGAGGGGCATCTAAGTTGTTTCCAGGCTCTTGCTATTACAAATAATGCTGCTATGAACAAGATGAGTTAATGCCTTTGGAGTGTGAATGTGAGTGCTTTGGGTATATGCCCAATAGTGGTATTGCTGGGTCCTTGAGGAGATGGATTCCCAGTTTTCTGAGAAACCGCTACTGAATTTACCCATTGAATCACAATATACAATTGATATGAGTTATATTAAGTGCTATTTGCCCAAAGATAAACCATCATTGTCTAGTACTGGAAGGCTTAAGACAAAGTTCAGTTGGTTTTGTTTTGTTTTGATGGCTGGTTATGTATTTTTTTACAGTTTTCAGAGGAGCATATGAAACCTTTAATAAAATACTGCTTTTTCTGAAAATAATATACTCTTGAATTGTAGGCTACAGTGTATTGTCCTTATTTTCCTTTATCTTGTAATGGAAATACTAATATGAGGGTTTTTATGTTACATGAATTTAATACATTTTATTTTACTCTTCAGTGCTTCCTATAGATTATAATATGCTTCTCAAAATACAAAGATGGAAAGGAATTTATTTAATTTCATCCCTTCATTTAAAGTCTATGTTGAAATCATTTGTAGCATCTGCAATAATTTATTTTATTGAGTATATTAATTTAAGTGTACATATTTCAGCAATAGGGAATTTTCATCAATATCTGGTAGATACACGAAAGTGACAGTAATAACCTTTATTTTGGGTAGAGTCTTTGGGGCCTACTTTCCTAAAACTAAAATAAATATTTGCCTGTGAATGATATTCATGTATTTATTTGTACTTATTTTCAATTTCGTTTTACAGTCTATAGCTCCTAGAGAGCCTTATTCCTTGTGTGGTACTTTTATTAATATTTGTCTGTGAATGTGTATATATGTGTGTGTGTGTTATGTACTTTCCAGAAATTTATTAAATAGTATTATTCCACATGCTTTTTCTAAACAACACTGTCTATTATTTATAAACCTCTTTCTATTAGATACTTCTCCATGAAGTTTAACTTAATCTTCCCTCACACCTGTGTTTTTTCTTCATAGACTCTGTTTTACTAAACTAAAAACAATTCTCCTTTGAAAATTGTGAGACATAGCTTATTTTAGTCAGTAGTAAACATCAATAACAGTAGAAAGTAGAAATTCCACCTCTTGCTTTCATTAATGTTCATGGTACAAAGGAATGGGTATGAATAGGATAAAGTCCATATAAATCTATTTTTTGGAAAACAATCCTAGTTCCAAAATTTATGTGCTCCTTTAAAAATGAAACAAGTACTATTTAATGGAGGTGTTCTTGCAAACCATTAAGCACATATTCAAGTACATGCACTTCAGAAAAGAATCTCATGGAGTAAATAAACTTCTTTTACAATCATGAAAACAGTAAAAGTTGCTTTAAAATATACTTTTTATTTATAAAATGGTTAATAGATCGGGAAATTATTGTCCAAAATGCATTTTATGAAATAAGTTGCCTTACAAGATTACAACATTTATTCCACAGGGCATATTGAATATTTCAAAATTTAAACATTTGGAGCAGAAAGAATGAAGTAGGGAGTAATAGAAGAAATATGGGGAGGGGCACTTAGGGATCAATTAAGTGTTTATATAAAAACCCAATTGATTAAAAGTTTCTTAAATATATATATTCATATAAGGAAGAAATATAAGTTGAAATCACCCAAGAACAGAGGATACAAGCTTCACCTAAACATCTGTTGCCACAATGAAGCCTGCAGGTCCTGAAATGATTTATATCGAGTAGAGCTGTTGGCTAAAGCAAACACATGGAAATCACCAAGCAACCCAAGATAATGCCATGATTGTACTCCACAAACTGCTCTTAAGGCTCTATTGCTGAAGACAACACCTGTGAAACTCACTGCCTCAAACTCATGCCGTTCTAGAGCTTCCCCTTCCTTGACTAGTGTTTACAGTAGAGGAAGGTTCACTGCATGGTACCATAAGAGAAAGATAAATACCAACCCAAATAAAATCTCTGTCATATACAAGAGTGAACCTCTTATAAGATACACTGGTGCAACAGAGGAACAAATTTTTGGGAGTAATCAACTTCTACCTTGGATAGAAATAACTTCTATACCAAGAGATGGAACTTATACCTGACACTATCTGTACTGACTGAAACCTAGGCTAGGTAGGCCATGGATTTAGGGGAAATGAAAATATTAATATTATAATAAATAACACTAGTGATAAATGAATCTTAATGATATTCTACTATACTCATAAGTCAATATCTTGCACAGCAATTATTAGAGTTAGCTTTGCCCTACAGTAAAAGAGAACAAATAGACAACCCACAACCAGATAATGTACAAAGAGTGAGAGACCTTGTCTAAGTGGAGTATGTTTATCAAATTCTTCTCCTCTGGTCAAAGAGAAACCTGGACAAAAGCCAGAAAAATGTGAGAGATAGTAGATAAAAAAAAAAAAAAAAAAAAAAAAAAAAAAAAAAAAAAAAAAAAAAAAAAAAAAAAAAAAAAAAAAAAAAAAAAAAAAACAAAAAAAACCTCACAAAGAAACAAGGCCTTCAACATACAACAGATACACATATAAACTCAAAGAGATTGTGGCAACATGCACAAGCCCAGTACTGGCCTATGCCAGGTAGAGTCCCCCCATACAGATAGGGGAAGTAGACATAAGCCTCCCAACTTTAATCTAGAAGCTGTCTCCAACAGAAAAATATTTGCAAGTATATTATCAGTTGTTTCCTATGCATTCTCAGAAGGCATGCAAACCACATGAAAGGGCAGATTGCTTGTCCAATAGCAGTATTCAGTACAAGATTCAATTCAATAGTATTTTTGGATTTTTCTCTCACAATGCGTTATGTGGACATTTTTTAAATTTATAATTCATTTCTCTATATATTATGATTTCTGATTATTTTTGTGCTTGTAAATGTGTGTAGCATCTGAAAGTATTTCTTGTGCTTATAATATTTTTTGTTTGTCTATTTTATTTTCTTATTCTGAAATTTTTGGGGGTTATTTTATATTATTATTTTTAAATGCATGTCTGAAATATAATGAGAGAAAGAGAGATTGTGAATTTGAGTTGGTGGGGAAGTGAGGACCATCTTGTGGAGTTAAGGAATAGAAAATCATAATCAGAATATTTCATTAAAAATAATTTTAATAAAAATGTCATTTGAGTTTAGTCACATTTTGTAAATATTAATAATAACCATAAAGTATTGATTTCTCATTCCACAATAATGTTAAGAGTAACTCAATGTTAATTGAAATCACAAAGTTAAATTTTTGTCTTCACACAATATTGAATTCTAATGCTATATCTGGAATTCTGTTTAAAAATTTTATGCTCTTTTTATTTAGGAATCTTGTACAAACTATAATAATAAAATTTGAAATATTTTATTCACAACTGGGAATGAACATTATGTAGATAAATTGGTGTAGAGACAGTATGGGGAATTAAAAACATTTCTGTCCTAGAAGAATTGTCCTGGATTTGTGTCTCCCAAGTGGTAAGATTTAATAACTCTTTCCTCTGAAAATACTCTACGGTCACCAATTCTTTGAAACTCATTAATAGAGTAGGGCAAACGAATGAACTAAGGAAGAGAATAAATCAGATATTCTGGTAATCATTAGGGAAAAAGAAAAAAACATTAAATTAATAGTCTAACAATGTGTAGTTCCATTTGTACCGTTGAAAAAAGGACATTAAACTATATAAATATTATTAATTATAATAAGCCTAAGAGGCATCAGAGAAAATTAATTTGAGAAAAATTGTGCAAAACTTGTGTTTGTTGATTTTCAATCATGTTAAGAGCTACCTGTGGATATTCTCTGAATTTAAGCAAAGGAAGTTAAGATGACCTACTTTCTTTTATTTAACATCTTTTTATTGTTATGAATGTTTTATTATTTTATCCATGTATGTCCTTGTTCAAACTCCCATCCCTCTCCTGCCACTCCCAATCACTCTCTCTTATCCCCATCTCCTTATCTCCTCCCTAGAAAGGGCAGGAGGTCCCAAGGTCCCAAGGTCCCAAGGCAAATCTGCTTTCCCCATCCCAACATCAAGACTGGGTCAGGTGTTCCTATGGAGGGAATGAGATCCAAGTAATTATCTTTTCCTTTTTATTTTATTTTAATTTTTTTTAAAGATTTATTTATTTATTCTGTATACAGTATACAGAAGAGGGTACTATATGTCATTATAGATGGTTGTGTGCCACCATGTGGTTGCTAGGAATTGAACTCAGGACCTCTGGAAGAATAGTCAGTGCTCTTTTACTCTGAACTATCTTTTCTTTTTCATAATAAATTAATTTTTCATCCCTAGAAAATAAAATGGAAAACTCATATATACAGATATGTATGGGGCAGTTATTTTCTCTGATGAGTAATTTGTTCCTTATTTATAAAAAAAGATCCTCCTACTCATTCAAATAGCTTTGTGTTTGATATTTCAATTCAATCACTTTTGATTAAATTTATACTAATTAAAATGGTAAATCAAAAAATAAAGGAATTAACAAGGTGAATAATTCCCATAAGCTTCAGAAGTGAATGGCTTAAATGTGCTCTTCTAAGAGAAGGGGAAATCATCAACATAATAGATCATTTGCATAAGAAATTTATTCTAGAGTAGTCTTTGGCTGAGAGAGAGTAAACATGGAGTAAAGCTTGTCAGAATAATAATTAAATATTTAACTAAAATTTAAGCTAAAGTTTTTGTTACTATAATCATGAGTATGGGATATACTTATTAATCAATGTTGAGTTGTGATTAAGTCATTTAAAATGTGGTTTAAATAAATAGAAAATATTCTTAGCTATTAGTTGTCACAAAACTTAAGTCTAGTTTACTGAGGTTTACGTGTATGTGTGTGTGTATGTGTGTGTAAATTTAAATGTGAAAGCTTAATTTGTTATAAAAGGAGCTCAAGGTAAATGCATAAGGTTAATGATATTTGCCTTTTAATCTGTAAAGTACAATGCATGATTTTTATTATTATTATTATTATTATTATTATTATGAACAAAGAAGTCACACTTTCTATCCTGTATATCCTTATTCTAGGTCCTTTCCCCCTCCCAACACATCAGTTCATTCTCTCTTCTCCAAAACTCACCTCCCCACCCATCCAGGCGGTAGGTGGTCCCAAGGTCCCACTGTCCCAATATTGCTTAGTTCATCCTCCACTCATGACAGATCCAGTTTTCTCCCCCCAACCTCAAGACTGAGTCAGGTGTTCCTCTAGGAAGAATGGGATCCAAGGAGTTAGTCCAAGATGTTTCTGATCCCAAAACTGTTCAGTGGTTGTGGTTTGCAGCTTGGGCATGCTTTGTTCTTTTCTTGTTTGTTTGTTTGCTTAGAGTCCACTAATGAGTGAGATTTAGGTGAAACAAGAAAGACTGACTTGTTTCAAAAGTTAATATGGATCTAATACTTGCAATTTTGTTTCATTGTTTCTCTAAATCTGTAAGTATAAGAGAAATAAAACAGCAATGTGTTTGTTTTTTCCTGTGTTCGACAGTAATTAAATAACCACAAGAAGTATAGAAGTACTATTTATAGTTTTATTACATTCACATGTTTTTTAACAGACCAATTTTAAGTAAGGCATTTACAAAATTATATTCTAACATAAACAATTATTTGCTCTACACATAAAATAGGACATTTTCAAATATTTCTTTTTATTCACAAGACTTTTTGTAAAAATTATGTATGACAGTGCAAATGGATCTACCAGTCTATAGTAGAGCATTATAAGTAAAGGAATATTTACTTCAGAAGTCCATTGTTGTAGGCTGGAGAGACCGCTCAGCGGTTAAGAGCACCGTCTGCTCTTCCAGAGGACATGAGTTCGATTCCCAGCACCCACATGGCAGCTAACAACTATCTGTAGTTCCAGTTCAAGGCAAACACCAAGGTAAATAAATAAATAAATATTTTTTTTTTTTTTTTAAAAAATAGAAGTCCATTGTCTAGATTCTACTCCTCATAAGTCCAAACAAGTTTACTACTGTGTCTTTCCTCAGGTTTTTATACATGTCCTTATAACTTTAAGCTAATTTTCTCCATTGTCTTTACAGCTTCAGAAGGTCTTTTTTTTGTGGCATGTGCAGAGTTAATTTTATTGAACAGAAAGTAATATTTAGTATTATGTCTTTTTTCTTAAGAATTTTATTTTTATTTTTTATTTATCATGAGTAAAGTCTAATTTTCACTGAATGTTTTGGCTCGGCATTTTCTTTCAGAAAACATATTATTTGTAGACACTCAATGACTCATCATTATTCTTCGAAATAATTTTAAATTTTACATCTTGGCTTATAAGTGTTCATTATAATTGGAAACTATTAATCAAAAGAGTACAGAATTACTCTTCCAAATACATTCTGCTGCCAATTGAAGTATATTCAAATATTTTATATATGCCATCACATGTCTTGAGAAGGCGTTTGTATTCTACGTCTATGTGTCAACACTGTGACACTTGCATAGCACCATTTGCACTGCAGGAGTTCAATGACTCACCCGCTCCCTGCAAGTATACTCACTAAAGCCAGCCTATCCCATTCATTTTAGTTTTTTTTTTTTTTTCTTAGCACACATTGTTTTACATTACATAAGTTAAAATAAAATAATTACGTTATGTTTGAAACTTAAAAGCCTCAACTTACAATAAATGTTTCAAAAAAGATGATCAGAACGAAGAGACACTAAATTTTTTCTGTGAACAGTTTTAGAGGATGGATTATGGTCTGCTCAATTTCATTACTGGCTTCTTAATCTGTAGAGGGGATTATGCATTTTTTATTATTGCTGTGTATCATTGTAGATGCTTTAAATAGAACTTGGATTTTTAAAATTAGTTTGGATTCTTTGTATCAGATTCTCTGGCTTCTTTCAATTTCTAATTCCCTTCTTATATTCATTTATAATCAAGATTCAAAAGTAAATTTTGATAATCAGATAAGTTATGAAAAACACTGGAAGGAATACTTTGTAGGAGAGGCATTTTAGATGGTTTTATGTTTATATATATTCTTTCTACAGAACAGGATTGTGTCCACCTGTTTACAGAAAGCCAGGGAGGTATGGTTACTTTTTTGTGTTACTTTATATCAGTATCCTTTCTCATAGGCCACTACATCCTGATTGCAAATCAAACAAAAGTGGTTTAACATATATTGTATGACATATTCTAAATTGTAGAGATTATAATGTCCACATATGCTTAAGAATTTCCTAATGCTCTTTGATAATTTTATTTTTTTCTATAAAAGTTTTGTGACACTAAGGAAGAAATGTTTTTTTTAATTTTATTGTATAATTGTTCACCTTCAATTATGGAATTTTTTCACCCTAAATATATAAACAAATATCACTCTGATTAAATCAATAAGTAAATACTTTGTAAATTAAAAAAATAGGTGTAACAAAATATGAGAATAATGATAATAGTTTTAAATGACAAACTTCCTGAATGTTTTTCTGTATTTTTGCTGTTTTGCTTTGTGACAAATGTTTTGATGTTTCTTCAATATCATTAAGTTATTATTAGAAAGACAAATTATACTTTAATCATTTGATTTGTTCATTGCTTAAAATACTTGTTTCTTACAATTGTTTGAATTCAGCAGTGTTATTAAGTGAAGCTTTCTAACTGTAGAAAGGAACACTAGTGTCAAACTATTGTTGAACATACCTCAGTAAATACTGCAATAGAACCTGAGAATATAATATTCCATTTATTCAATTACAGTCAGAAAACAGCAGACTCTCACATATAATGACCATTTTAGAATTGAGACATTTGCAATTGTTTTATTATTTACAAGTCTGTAGTTTTTCCTTAATTTTTAATTTTTGTTTGCTATTTCACATAGGTATTTTACTTTGCATACTGACTACTCTAATTCCTAATTCCCTAGTATTCTGTCCATTTCTATCAATGTCTAAGTGAATTTTTCTCTGTGTTCATGACCATTTGTTCATGTCTATTGCTCTTGTGCTGTCTCTCTCTCTCCCTTGTGTGTGTGTTTCTGTGTATGTTAGTGGTGATTAACCAGGGATATCTTGTGACCATGGATGTGAAGCTATTTGTTAGAAGGTTTAAAAGATTGAATCAGAGTAAGCATAAGCTCTTCTGCCTATCAATAAACTGGTATATTTTACAGAGTATCAATTGACATAAGGTTAGTTTGGTTTTTGAAATTGACCAATAATTTATCCAGAATGAATAATTTACAGAGAATTTTATAAAATAAGTGTATTTCAATGTTACTATGATTTCAAATGTACCAATTGTGCTGCAAAATTGTTTAGGCAAATTTTATTATTTATATAGCAACTATTGTACCTCATTTCTTTTGCCTCAGTCACCCATCAGATTCCCCTCCCACATATAAGCAGTACACACCTCAGAGATAGTAAGGACTGTTATGGTGGAGTCAAGACTGTCTAGAATATTGAGTTGAGGCAGGGCAAAGTCCCTTACTTCTGTTGCAAGGCTAAGCAAGGTATTCCTCTATAGGAAAATGGCTCCAAAAAGCCAGTTCATGCACTATGGATAAATCCTGGTTCCCCTGTAAGAGACCCCACTAACTGCCCACACCATATAGCTGTCATCCACATTCAGAGGGCTTAGTTTGGTCACATACTAGTTCTTCAGCGGTCAATTCAGAGTCAGTGAGCTCCTAATAGCTTTGATCAGTTATCTCTGTAGGTTTCCTCATCATGATCTTGACACCTTTGCTCATATAATTTCTACTCTGTCTCTTCAAATTGACTTGAAGCTCAGCCCAGTGCTTAAATGTGGCTCTCTGTATCTGCTTTTATCAATAAAGGAATGAAGGTTATACAAAGACAATTATAGTGGTCATCAACTCCATTACAGAGGAAGTCTAGTTCAGGCACCCGCTCCACTGTTGCTTGTAGTCTTAGCTGAGGTCATGTTTGTTGTTAAGAATATCAATTTCAGTATGTGGCTGTCAGTCTTGGCAACATCAGCATGGAGACTTATATCAGGGACACCAAATAGAGCACACATGAGGAACATGCTTTTGTAAACATATTCTACTTGTAAAGAAATGGACTCTCTCCATTTGAACAGACAGCACTTTGCTATTTTTGTTATCCAACCATTATGCCTATTCACTTTGCATTGATAAAATGCTTCAGCTACTTTCCCCTATCTTTCTAGACTTTGTGGTACAAAGAAATGCTGTGTTAGTTTCTGAAAAAATGCAATAAGCTGTTTCGACCAAATTAGCAACTGAAATTATACTGAATCAGAAATCAGGGTTTTGAATCATTCATCTCCCAGTGCAAACTCCATCACTTCTGCAGTATCAGCTTACTCTTACCCTTGCAAATGAATATATCTCAATTCTGTGTTAGTGCTGAGGATCCTGACATGGAAGAGGAAATTTCATTCAATTTTCAGTAACTCATGGATGATTACATTTGAAAAGACTTTATGTAACTCAATTGGAACATTTCCGTTTACAGAAGGATGCCGGCTGAAATATAATCCATTACCTCGGTAAAGTGCATAAAACTACTACTCAATTCCTGTCTAAGAGAAATCTGGATGAGCTGTTCAAGTGATCTCTTCCCTACTGTTCTCCAATGTCTCAAAATACAGGTTTCAATTTTATATTATTTCATTATATATTATAATAAATGTAAAATAGTAAAGCATAACATAAAAAATTTAGCATTTCAGGATGAAAAAGGTCAATATTGAAACTTCTGTTGTTTTCATATTTTATGGAAAATATGAAATTTAATTGTTTTGTGAAATTATAAATATTTCAGACTAACTGCTAAATTTATTTGTACAAGAGTATAGCTTTATTTTTTTCACAGAAAGGGCATAATATATTTGACCAGATGATTACCTTTTGTCAGGCTAAAAAAGAGGAGTATATTCACTGGCAACTAGCTAGCTAGTAGACTAACTTCAGAATTGAAGACATTTAAAATTCTTGTCTATGACACTGGCCATGGAATCCCTTCTTCCTTTGTGGAAACAATGCTGTAATTCTCTGTGTTAGTTTTTGTAAAAGGCCTTAGTCAGAATGTCCTTACTGCCTCAAGCTGTTCAACTCACAACTAATTCCTTTCAGTTAGTGAATTGTGATTGCTACTCTTGTTTGTCAACTTGACTGTATCTAGAATGAACTACAACTAAGAGACATGTTCTTGGTTAAATCATTTGAAATGGGAAGACACGCCTGTAATCAAGATCTTTTGAGACAGGAAGATACACTTTAAATCTGGACAACTCTTTCTGGTTGGTGTCCCTATAAATGGCACAGATAAAAGGAGCACTTTGCTTGGTTTTCTCAATTTCTCTGAAAAGTTTATCACTTTATCAAAAGTGAAGCTAATTCTTTAAAGCCTAATTCTTTAAAGCCTTATTAATTCTAGTGTGTACTGGAGATCAGCTTATACCTCCAGCCTCATGGACTGAACAACAACTCTACAGTTAGTCTTTCTGTTAGTATACAGTCATTGTTAAATGAATTGGAACACAGCTTATAAAACCTCTAATATTTTATATATATTTAATATATAAAATGTTATACATTTAATTATATTAATTATATAGTACATTAATTTACATATTATAATATAATATTAATTTATGTGTGTATAAATTCTGTTATACATACATATGCAAACATAAATATACATAAGTATGTATACACACACACATTCTATCACTTCTGTTCCTCTAGAGAATCCTGACTAATATATTACCTTACTTGCATCAAGACATCTCAAATTAAGCCATCAGATTTTATTTCTGTTTGCCAAAAGAAAAACATAAAACTTAATATTTCCAGTTTTATAATCAGTTGAAATGCTGTGGTGAGTGAGCATTTAACTTGTATTTGATTTTCCTACAGTAAAATATACAACCTGTGTTAAACTCTAAATTTCATCTCTTTCACATCCCTTTGTTATTCCTGGATACATTTTAAGAAATAAATACAGATCATTAACAAAACAGTTTAAATTTTGAAAAGTAAAATTACAAAATAATGTTTAGTCAGTTTTAATTTTCACCCAGTGGTCTGTGCTGCAGCAGCAGAATGGCTGATCAGAGCCAGGGTTCAAATGGTGGAAGTGACTTTCTGACCTCTGAACTCTCAGCTGTGTTTTTAGGAACTCCTCTCCTTCCTTGCTTCTATTATGCCAGTCCTTCTCTGTGAAGACTTGTGTTCCCCACTGAAGCCAAGTTTCTTACCTCCTAGGTGTGTGCCCAGGACCAAAGGACCTAGCTGTTCCCCAGCTGCTACTTTCCCAGCTATATTCTGGGCAGGCATTGGTCTGTGCTGAAGCAGCAGAATGGCTGATCCAGGCCCCACAACTATTAAAGTTTCAAACTTTTTTCCTTTATGCTCCTTAAAGAGAAACACCTGTCAAACAATACGCAAAGCTATACCCACAAAGACTGTAAATATCTAAACTGTGATTATTAAACAGCATAATGACCTGGTTTATGAATAAAATTTGTTCACCATTATGCTTTCTTTGAACATAAACTATAATTGATGAATGTAATTGGCAATCCAAGTATCTATTATAATACTATAATAATTAACTAATGACTGGTAGAATATTTGCAATGCACCTCCTTCTGAAAAATTACCTGGAAGTTACATATTACTAAGTGCAGAACAGGAAGAAAACTTAATGCAACTATTAAATAGTAAAAATCATCTTACTACAACACTCAGTATTGTCAATATAGGGCACTCAAATATTCTTAATTACTATCTGTGCCTTCATGTGAAACTTTAACAGGTTATTGTGATTTTTTTTATTCTTAAATTACTGACTATGTTACTTCCCAATCCTTCTCAGAACTATACCTTTATATGACAATACAAAACAATAACCAGTTGAAAATATAACATATCTATATTTTGATGGCTCAAAGTTCTTAGCTGTGAAATTTAGTAACTTTTTCTCATTTATTTTACTTACATTCAAATCAAGATTATTTTTATGTACTTAAAAATGTGTAACAGCATTTTTTCCTTTATTATTATTATTATTATTATTGTGAACAAAGAAGTCACACTTTCTAAACTTGGATATCCTTATACAAGGTTCCTTCCCCCTCCGACCACATCAGCTCATTCTTTCTTTTCCAAAAATCTACATCCCATCCCTAGGCAGGCTGCAGGCAGTCCCACGGTCCCACTGCCCCAATATTGCTCAGTTCAGTCTCCACTTGTGGCAGATGCAGTTTTCTCCCCACTCCCTCAAGAGTGAGTTGGGTGTTCATCTTGGGGGAGTGGGATCCAAGGTGTCAGTCCAGGGTGTTTCTGATGGCAAGCTGTTCAGTGGTTGTGGTTTGCAATTGGGCATGCCCTGCTTTTTCCTTGTTTGTTTGTTTGTTTGTTTGTTTAGAGTCCACTAATGAGTGAGTACATCCCCTGCTTATCTTTCTGGGATTGTGATATCTCACTCAAAGACATTCTCCAAATCCATCCATTTGCCTGCAAATTTTAGGATATCATTTTTTATTACTGCTGAGTAGTACTCCATTGTGTAGATGTACCACAGTTTGTTAATCCATTCTTGAGTTGAGGGACATCTAGGTAGTTTCCAGGTTATTGCTATCACAAATAACACTGCTATGATCATAGTTGAGCCGATACCTTTAGAATGTGACTGTGCATCTTTAGGGTATACAACCAGAGGTGGTATTGCTGGGTCCTTGGGGAAATTGATTCTCAGTTTTCTGAGAAATCATCATACGGCATTCCAAAGTGGCTGAATAAGCTTACACTCCCACCAACAATGGAGGAGTGTTCCCCTTGAACCACATCCTCTCCAACATGGGCTGTTATCTGTGTCTTTTATCTTAGCCAATCTAACAGGTGTTAGGTGGTATCTCAAAATTGTTTTGATTTGCATTTCTCTGATAGCTAAAGATAATGAACACTATTCAGGTGCCTTTCAGCCATTTGTAATTCTTCTGCTGAGAATTCCCTTTTTAGATCTGAACCCCATTTTTTGATTGGGTTATTCAAGGTTTTGGGCTCTAGATTCTTGAGCTCTTTATATATCTTAGAGATCAGACCCCTATCACTTGTAGGGTTGGTGAAAATCTTTTCCCATTCTGTAGGGTGTCGTTTTGTCCTATTGACAGTGTCCTTGGCTTTACAGAAGCTTCCTAGCTTCAGGAGATCCCACTTATTGATTGTTGGTCTTAGTGTCTGTGCCACTGGTGTTATATTTAGGAATTGGTCGCCTGTGTCAATTCGTAGAAGTGTATTTCCCACTTTCTTTTCTATCAAGTTTCAAGTGCTTGGGTTTATGTTGAGGTTTCTGATTCACTTGAATTTGAGTTTTGTGCAGGGTGACAGGCTCAGATCTATTTGCATTTTTCTACACACTTCCATCCAGCTATGCCAACACCATTTGTTAAATATACTATCTTTTTTCCATTGAATGTTTTGGGCCTCTTTGTCAAAGATCAGGTGTTCATAGGTTTTTGGGTTAATGTCTGGATCCTAAATTCTATTCCATTGATGCACAAGTCTGTTTTTATGCCAGTACCAGACTGTTTTTATTTCTGTAGCTCTATAGTATACCTTGAAGTCAGGTATGGTGATACATCCTGAGGTTCTTTTGTTGAGTAAAATTGTTTTGGCAATCCTGGCTTTCCTGTTATTCCAAATGAAATTGAGTATTGTTCTTTCAAGGTCCAAACAATATTGTGTTGGGATTTTGATGGAAAGCGCCTTGTATCTGTAGATTGCCTTTGGTAGAATTTCCATTTTTACTATGTTGATCCTACCAATCCAGGAACATGGCAGAACTTTCCATTTTCTGATATCCTCTTCAATTTCTTTCTTCAGTGATTTAAAATTTTTGTCAAATAGAGCTGTAACTTCTTTGGTTATAGTTACTCCAAGGTATTTAATACTATTTGCTGCTATAATGAAGGTTAATATTTCCCTTATTTCATTTTCAGCTCTTCTATCTTTAGTGTATAGAAGACTTCTTTGAGTTAATCTTGTATCCTGCTATATTGCTGAAGGTGTTTATTAGCCATAGCAGGTCCTTAGAAGAATTTTGTGGGTCACTTATGTATACAATCATTTCATCTGCAAATAGAGATACTTTTTACTTCTTGTTTTCCAATTTGTATCCCCTTAATCTCCTTTTGTTCTCTTATTCCTTTAGCTAAAACCTTGAGAACTATATTGAATAGATAAGGAGAGAAAGGACATCCTTGTCTAGTTCCTGATTTTAGTGGGATTGCTTTGAGTTTTTCTCCATTAAGTTTGATACTGGCTGTTGGCTTCTTGTAAATCGCTTTCATTATATATGGATAATTCTCCCTGTATTCCTGATCTCTCTAGGGCTTTAATCAAAAAGGAGTGCTAGATTTTGTCACAGGCTTTTTCAGCATCTAAGGATTTGATCATGTGGTTTTGTTCCTTTAATTTGTTTATATGATGGATAACGTTTACAGTTTTTCGTATGTTAAACCAGCCCTGCATTTCTGGGATGATGCCTACTTGGTCATGGTGGATGATATTTTTTATACATTGCTGTATACAGTTTTCTAAAATTTTTGTTGAGAATTTCAGCTTCAGTATTCATGAGGGAAACTGTTCTGTAATTCTCCTTCTTTGTTGTATCTTTAGTGGCCTGGGTATTATTGTAATTTTGGCCTCATAAAAGAAATTTGGCAATATGCTTTCAGTTTCTACTATGTGAAATAGTTTGAGAAGTAACAGTAGTAAATCTTCTTTGAATGTCTGGAAGAATTCATCACTGAAACCATTGGACCAGTGCTTTCATTTTTGTGGAGGCTTTTAATGACAGCTTCAATTTCCTTAAGGGTTATAGGCCTGTTTAGGTAACTAATCTAATCTTCATTTAATTTTGGTAGGTGGTACCTGTCCAGGGAGCTGTCCATTTCTTCGAGGTTTTCCATTTTTGTGGAATACAGATTTTCAAAATATGATCTGATAATTCTCTGGATTTCCTGTGGGTCAGGTGTTATGTCCTCTTTTTATTTCTGATTTTGTGGATTTGAATACTCTCTCTCTCTGTTTTTTGATAGTTTGGCTAAGGTCTTATCTATCTTGTTGAGTTTCTCAAAGAACCAACGCTTAGATTCATTGATTCTTGGCATTGTTCTTTTTGTTTCAATTGTATTGTTTTCAGTTCTAATTTTAATTATTTCCTGCCGTCTACTCCTTCTAGGTGAGTTTGCTTCTTAATGTTCTAAGGCTTTCAGAGGAGTTGTTAGTTCTACAGTATGAGATTTCTCTAGGTTTTTCATATAGTCACCTAGTGCTATGAATTTTCCTCTTAAGACTGCTTTCATTGTGTCCCACAAGTTTGGGTACGTTGTGAATTAATTTTCATTAAATTTTAGGAAGACTTTGATTTCTTTTTTAATTTCTTCCTTGACCCAGAGGAGGGTCAGATTAGAAGTGCTTAGTTTCCATCATTTGGTAGGATTTCTTTGATTTTTATGTTATTGAACTCTAACTTCAGGCCCTGGTGGTCCGATATGTTACAAGGGATTATTTTCTTTTCTTTTCCTGTTTTTTTTTTTTTTTTTTTTTTTTTTTTTTTTTTTTTTTTTTTTTTTTTTTTTTTTTTTTCTTTTTTTTTTACT
>PVIH01011213.1:0-12350 GCA_004025045.1 Sigmodon hispidus | reverse complement strand
GAAGTATTCCTCTATTAAGGTATAATAATTGATGTGGGAATCGAGCTTTAGCAGTGTATCTTTTACATAGGTAGGTGCCCGTATATTAGGGGCATAAATATTCAGGATCAAAATTTCCTCTTGACCTATTTTTCCTGTGATGAATAAGTAATGACCATCTTGCTCTCTTTTAATTGCTTTTAGCTTAAAGTCTATTTTCTTAGAAATTAGGATGGCAACCCCCTCTTGTTTCTTAGGACTATTTGACTGCAAAATCTTTTCTCAACCCATCACTCTAAGCCTGTGTCTGTGTTTGTGGTTTAGGTGTGTTTCTTGTAGGCAACAGAAGGATGGCTTCTGTTGTTGTATGCATCTTGTTAGTGTGTGATGTTTTATAGGAGAGTTGAGTCCTTTGATATTAAAGGATATTAGTGACCACTGATTGATATTTCCTGCCATTTTTTGGTGTTAACTTGTATGTATTTCCTTTCTCTGGAGTATTCTTCTGTTGAATTATTGTTTGTTTGTGAATTCATGGTTGCATCTGGGGTCCATAGGTTGGAGTTTTCCCTCTAATACTCTCTGTAGTGCTGGATTGGTGAATAGATATTGTTTCAGTCTGAATTTGTCATGAAATATCTTGTTTACTCCGTCTATGGTGATTGATAATTTTGCAGGGTATAGTATTCTAGTTTGGCAGCCATGTACTTTTAGTGTCTGTATAATTTTTGACCAAGCCCTTCCAGCTTTCATCATTTCCATTGAATAGTCAGGTGTTATTCTGATGGGTCTGCCTTTGTATGTAAGTTGGCCCTTTTCTTTAGCAGCTCTTAAAATTTTTTCTTTGTTCTGTGGCTTGATTATAATGTGGCATGCTGACTTCTTTGGGGGGTCATATCTATTTGGTGTTCTGTAAGCTTCTTGTATCTTTATAGGCATTTCCTTCTTAAGGTTAGGAAAGTTTTCTTCTATGATTTTATTGAAAACATTTTCTGTGCCTTTGAGATGGTATTCTTCTCCTTCTTCTATTCCTATTATTCTCAAGTTAGGTCTTTTCATGGTGTCCCAGATTTCCTGAACATTTTGAGTTATGGCTTTTTTGGTTTTAGTATTTTCTTTGACTGATATTTCTATTTGAGCTACTGAGTCTTCCACTTCAGAGATTCTATGTTCCATCTATTGAACTCTGCTGGTTATGCTTGTATCTGTGTTTCCAGCTTTTTTCTTCAGGTTTTCTATTTCCATCTTTGCCTCATTTTGTGCCTTTTTTATTGCTTCTAATTCAATTTTTAGTTCCTGGCATGCTTTTTTATTGTTTGGTTTACATTTTCTTTCATGGATTTGTTCATCTCTTCCAATTTTTTGTTTGTATTTTCTTCTAATTCCTTAAGGCATTTTTTCATATCTTCTTTGAGAGCTTCGATGATTGTCCTAAAGGAAGTTTTGGTGCTACTTCCTTCTGTTTCCTCTTCATTGCTCAGTTCAGGTCTTGTAGTTGTAGGACTGCCACTTTCTTCTGGAGTTATCTTGTTGTTCTTTACATTATTATATATATTTTTGTACCAGTGTCTGCCCATGGCTTCAGTGGTTCACAGTTAGGTGTCTCCTAGTCACATGTGGCACACAGGCTTGTGTGTCTCCTGCCACCTCTGAATAAAAGGTCTGTTCAATCTCTACCTCTTCTCTGGGCAGGGGACTGAATTTCAAGTCTTCAATCCTTCTCTTATTGATCAGTTGGAGGAAGGTGGCCTTGCAAATTCCCTCAGCAGCAGCTGGGGGGCCCTGTCAGATTGAGTGTCTCTCTGTCTGCTACAGAGTGTGTGGGGACAAGTTCCACAGACAGCCCCTAGTCCCGGAACCAGAACCTGTTGTAGTATTTTAAAACACTAAATGGAACCAAGTTAGTGTTGCTTTACTTAAATTCTCGTAATCTAGAGATAGAAGCAAACAGAAGTCCAAATTTAAACCTTACCTGGTCTACAAAATGAGTTTTATAAAAACTGGGGGTACACAGAAAACACCTGTCTAAAACAATTTGCAAAATAAAACAGCATAAGATACCAGAAACTATATAACCATAAATTATATATATAAAAATATATATCTACTTATTTTTATATATACTATTTATGTATGTATAGTTCTAAATAATCTGATTCTCCTTAAAAACAGTAGATTTAATATATATATAATATATATTTCTTTTCTAAAAATTATAGATAGAATAGCTAAGAAAGCTTAAAAATCTTAGAACCTCTATTCATAACAGTTTGAAAATGGAAACTTGTGTGGTATACATCAAGTGAAGAATTGATAGTGAAAAATACTACATGTGTATAATGACAATTTATTCAGATATTTCAAAAGGGAGGTTTTACAATTTTCAAGTAAATGGATGGAACTGAAAATAATCCTTATTCTCAGGGAGGTAAAACAACCAGAAAAACACCATATGTTTATTTTCATATATGGATACTTTTTCTTTGAAATTTATATGTATATATTTAAATTAGAAAATATATAGAAGTCCTAAAACTAGAAAGGGCCATTGTGGGGATATTAAGAATGATATGAAGAGGAAATTTGAAATAATATGTTGAGAAGATTTAGGTTGAGAGATAGGTTAGAGGACACAGGATAGAAAAAAATGGGCAGGATAACTAAAATTAAAGACCTTGGAAATGTAGGAAAATACAATATTTCTTTACATATTTTTAAATTTTTAATTTTTTTACTATTTATTATCATTTATTACTATATAAAATCCACATTTGTACTGAATTTTTTTAAAAAAAGATACAGCATTGAGAATTTTTTAAAGGAGGAAACTTGATAAACATAGCTATCGCGTTATGAACTCGCCGTGAGATATGTTTTAAATGAGGTTTATTTTGTGAGAATTGTTTATAAAACAGAGAAGGTTTTAAGAAAAGGTGAAGGGGTAGGGGTTGCAGCATGAAGGAGTGTTTTTAACAAAAGCTCTTTACCCACACACTGCACCTCTGAACACCCGAGCCACCAGCCGGAACCGAGCCCAGTCCGGAAGCCATGTCATCCCTTCTGAAACCTCGCAAGAGGTCCTGGCCCTGCGCGAGAGAATGACGGCTTCCTGTGCTGGTCCTCTTCCTTGGTGGTCCACCTCCGAAGCACCCTCCAGTTGACCATGACCCACTCGGCTCCAGCCCTCCGATGATCCGTTCACTTGTGCAGTCTCTGATTTCCCGCTACACATAGCTTCATATTTACAAGAGTCATAGTTAGTTTGTTCCTATGTATTATTAAAGCTTCAAATATATATATACACATACATACACATATGTAGATAGATATAGATAGATATGTGACAGACAAATAGACTGTTATTGAACTAAAAAATAACATTTAACATTGAGACCTTATAGAATCACAATGACATGTATAGGGCTTGGAAGGGGAGAGGGGTTAACAATGATCTTAGCCAGCTCTCAATGCTGTGAGCTACAATAATAATCAGCCTGGAAATATATGTCCATTTTGTAATAATGAAATGAATGCTAAAGGAATAATAAAACACTTTTTTGCTTAACATAAGACCTAATTTAAACCAGACTCTAGCCTGGTACTCTTAACTGAGCCAATGATTGGTGGGTGGATAATACATAGCATATAGGGTAGAACTTATTACTATCATTTTACTACAAATACATACTATTAAACCACATACAAAATAATTATATACAAACAGTATATGTACAAGAGTGAATTTTTAGAGACTCATTAGTAAAACATTCTAATGATGTACATTGTGATTAATACAAAGACTCAAAAATAGTCAAAGTGAAGAAATTTAAAGACATAGAGGGCTTACACCCAAATGGCATATCTGTATCTACATTTCACTTTAAGACTCAGTTATAAGCACAGTAATGACCTAGGCAAAAAATTAAGAGTCAAGAATTTCAGATGTGATGGGTTGGTATATGATATCCAAATATTAAAACTCAGTGTTAATAATCTATGATAATGAGTCTCTGTATTAACCTTCACCCAAAAACAGCATTTTTAAAATCAATAAATCTTTGAGTTACAGGAAACATTTTCAAATACTTGACACAATTATAAATTTGTGAGGTTCTACCTTACAATTGTACTTCCACTAACATGTTGATCAGAATGACCTTAAATTTTACCATGTGTATTGTTAACTTATGTGAAAATCAATTCAGGACCACATGTGTGTTAAGGTCAATTCAGGACCACGTGTGTATTAAGGTGCATAGTATGCATTAACATTCAAATTAGAATGAAATACAAACATTTATAAAGAAGTCATAAAAAAATTTAATTAAACAAGACAGGGCAATTATGGTATCATAACTTCTACTTTTTAGGAGATAAGATTGAGGCAGGTCATTATTGTAGGATGCCAAGTTTTTAGCTGAGTGAGAGTGATGCTTTCTTTTTTCTACACTTAACTTGTATAGCACATTCCATTGCCATGAATAAAAGTCAGTAATATTAGAATTAGATATCTCCACTTTCTATAACAATGGTATGTGGCATCTTCTGCAATAATGTCATCCAAAAATCAAGGTGTGTTGACACCTAATGTGCCTGAGAAGTATGTATAAAATCCTGTTGGCCAACATCTTAAAAAGAGGTGGCATATTTGCATACTGTTTAATCCTAAATATAGTATTTATATAAAGCCCTTTCTCCAGAGGCTCAGTGATCTATGTAGAAGAGGAGGCAGAAAGACTATAATAACCAGAATTTGTAGATGACATAAAGGAAGCAATATTTTCTAGAGAGAGTAAAGAAGGTAGACAAATCAGAGTGTGACAGCATGTTATATATCTGAAAAATCTCAAGCATACCAAAAAAGCAGTGAAAGTGGGAGGCATATCTCATCTCTGTACAAGAAACTATTTGCAACTGGTAGTTGCTAACAGAGGGAAAATTATTTTTTATCAATCAAATGACAATAGTTATATTAAGAACATTGTAGGATAGGCCTGCTCAAGACAGTCAGCCAGTACAAATCACCCTCCATATTTTGTTTATTTTTGTTTATAAGAAAAAAAAAGAGAACATAATATTTGGTAGGTAGGAAAGTGGAAGAAGACCTAGACATATATTGTATGTAATACTCAAATACTGAAAAAAAAATTTAAATAAGAAGAGATGAAATAACAACAAATATTTGAAGATGAGTAATTTACTTTTTTAATTTTACTAAGAGGTCTATACAAAGCATCTAAGATCTCTTGGAAACAGACATTCACCTTTTGTATACAGTTATGATGTAAACTCGCAGTATAGATAGTAA
This sequence comes from Sigmodon hispidus, assembly GCA_004025045.1. Lineage (NCBI taxonomy): Eukaryota > Metazoa > Chordata > Mammalia > Rodentia > Cricetidae > Sigmodon > Sigmodon hispidus. The sequence goes on along the minus strand of PVIH01011213.1, from coordinate 7,063 downwards.
AAGCTTATTGACAAACTGATGTACATAAAATTTTACAGAAACGGTACATCTTATAAAATTAATAAAGCTAAATTATTTACAAAATTGCTGGTTATTTTGCCTTTTTATAGTTTAAGTTAAAAATGTCACAGATCATTCAATAAATATCTGACATTAGTTAATTTAGATTAACAGTACATTTATTGATTGCTTTTTTGTTAAACAAGATTTTGCCATTAAAAGCCACTTTTTACTATACAGAAAAATTTATTACACTAGAAAAATATCTATAATTAAAAGACAAAAGTAAGACTTTCAACCTCTCTACTTTTTGGAGCTTCTTTTAATACCAAGGAACATTTCACTTTTTACTATGTTTTTAATGTAAAATATATATATTAATATCACAATAGACAAATGACAAAAAATAAAATACTAGGATATCATTTGAGATTTTGAGCAACTTTTTCTCTGCACACAGCCTATTGACAAAGAAACATAACAAAAGAGAAAAGAATGTCATTGTAATTAGACACTAGAAGTTCATGAGCATACTGAAAGCAAACTGTGACAGTAGATTACAACCTAAACATCAAATTTATTTCTGTGTGATTTTCTGTTAATCTTTTTCTTTGACTTTGGAGTTAGCATTTTGGTTGTTCACCACAGAAGGAAGAAATGAGCAAATGAAACCTCTGGGGAATGCCTCTTTGATTCTCTGCCTCAGATCTTGCCTCAGTGTTTGGAATCTATATTGCATATTCTTACTTTGATCAATGCTGGAGGAGACCATTGACGACAGACATAAATTTTGGTATAAAAAGAACAAGATAGGGACACAAAAGTTAAGATTCAGTTATGCACATATTTTAAAACTATTATCATTTTACTGATATCTCTCTAAAAGCCTAAGTATTCAAAGAATAATAATGAAATAAATTTAATGTTTCTTTTGACTCTCTGATTAGAGAAAAGTATATAATATTCTGCTGTTTATTTGATCTCAACACTCTTCATTCTACACAATGGCATTGTTACATATTTCTTTCTTTTTTCTTCTCACTCTATTATATATTATTTTATTATTTTAGAAAATAAAGTCCTTTTTTCTATGTAAAAAAAATACAGTATATTTGGATTATGCAGCCAATATTGACCAAAATATCAGTGAAATGTAAATACAAATAGCACCTATGAATAATACAGGGTATCACTGTAAAAGCAGCCTTCTAAAGGGTGCTAGCATTCTCTCAGGAAATAGTTCTGATAGTAAATTTATCCTATTACCACATAAGTGTGAGGACCAGAGCTCAGGTACTTAAAACAGCTGTTCTTCCTGGTTTTGCAAGGGGAACAAATGCAGTTCCACTACAGACATTATTAATACTGAGAATTTCATTCTTTTTTTTTTCTGAACTCACTGCCGAAGTCTACTATATCTTAAAGAACTATGATGAATGCATATCGTATTATTCTACAAAACTTAAAAAAAACAAGCCTTTAAAATTACAAAGCCAGTGAAACCCTGATATTAATTATAGTATTTCTTTTTTCCACTTTTTTAGCTTTTATCATATATATATTTATTATTTGGTGCTTTTACATCATGCACCCCATCAAACTTAGATATCAGACCTTTCAGTATCATGCCCACTCTTATGATCTTCCCATTTACAAAACCACCCATTCATGCTGTTCATTTGATTACTGGAGCATAATTAAACTCGTAGTGTCCAGATGCTTAAAGAAAACAGGTCTTTCCTTACCTACCCCTCTGCCAGGAGCCATCAGTGCAGAAGTGAGACATTGTGACACTTAGCTATGTTCTGGCTTTGAGTTACTGTGTATAATGACAATTCTCTCTTTATATATATTTTAAAGTCCACGAATGAGTGAGTACATCCCCTGCTTCTCTTTATGGGTTTGTGATACCTCACTCAGGATGATATTCTCCATATCCATTTGCCTGCAAATTTTAGAGTATCATTTTTTCTTACTGTTGAGTGGTACTCCATTGTGCAGATGTACTACAGTTTGTTAATCCATTCCTCAGTTGAGAGGCATCTAGGTTGTTTCTAGGTTCTTGCTATTGCGAATAATGCTGCTATGAACATAGTTGAGCTAATGCTTTTGGGGTGGGAATGTGCATCTTCAGTGTATACCTGCCGCCTGGCTGGGGGTGGGTGATGTGGAGTTGGGGAGTTGTGGAGAAGAGAGAATGACCTCATGTGGTGGGAGCGGAAGTGGTGGTGGGACCTTGAATAAGGATATACAAGGATAGAAATTGTGACTTCTTTGTTCATAATAATAATAATAATAATAATAATAATAAAAGAAAAATATCCAAAGTCTCCAATCCAAGTGAGAATAACACCTCACTTCTCAATGGAGACTATAAAAGCTAAAGATCCTGCACAGATGTCATAAGAACACTAAGAGACCAACAATGCCAGACCAGAGTACTATCCCAGTAATACTCTCAATCACCAAAGACTGAGAAAACAATGCATTTCATGACAACACCAGGTTTATAAAATACCTATCCACAATTCCAGCCCTACAGAAAGCACTAGAAGAAAAACTTTAACCTAAAGAATTTAGATACACCCATGAAGCCATAAAGCCATGAAGCCACATGCAATAGATAATCCTACAGAAGGAAACCTCAATAAAGGGAAACACACACATACTTCCACCAAAAATAGCTCAAATTAACAATCACTATTCATTAACATTTTATAATACCAATGGACTCAATTCACTTATTAAAAAAACAGGCTAACACAATGAATATGAAAACAGAATCTATTATTATATTACATACAAGAAACACATCGTAACATCAAAGTCAGACACTGCCTGAGAGTAAAGTGTTTGTAAAAGTCTTTCCAATCAAATGGACTCAAGAAACAAGCTAGTGTAGGTATCCTAAAATCTAACAAAATAAATTTCAATCTAACTATAATCAAAGGAGATCAGAGAAGACATTACTTATTCATCTCAGAAAAAAATTCATGAAGAAAAAAATGTCAATTCTGAAAGCTTCCAAAACAATGATAATTACATATGTAAAAGAAACACATATGCATGCAGCAAACACACGATTTTATAATTTAATCCCATACACCACTCAGAAGATGCTTCTGGCTCTTACTCTGTGCTCTAGACTCTTTTTAAGCTTTCTATGACTTTATGTGGGTATATGTTATCCAAGTTGGTATACCATTTATAGTATGAAGTTTCTAGGCCAGACTTTCTGGCCAAGCCCAAATATTCAGACCCACTCTCAGCCCTGCTTAGCCTCAAATAATCACATACAGTTTTATATTAATTTTATGCTGATTAACCTAAGGCCCATGCATTTAACTTGCTAATTCTTTACTTTTAAACTAACTCATGATTCTTATTTTGTTCAGCCATGTGGCTCAATATCTTTTCTCAACAGCATTTCAACTTCTTTCCTCTGCATCTGCTAGCATCTTCTCTGGCATCTCTCTGCCATCTCTGCAGTATTCTTCCAATTCCCAGTGTTTTATTAGTCTGGTAGCCTCATCCAAACTTTTTGTCTGCCTTCTGCCAATCAGCATTTTTATCGAACCAGTAGGTGAGAGAATTATTTACAATGAAAAACATAATCCCAGTACAAAAATTCTACTATGTATAGTATAGTGTCGTTGTTGAATAAAAAAAATCTCATTCTTTACAGGGCAATATATTTGCATATCATAGTGATGATGTTTTTATAGAGCAATATCCATTAGGTTAGTTATAAATATCCAGGAGGTTAGTTAAGATGATTAGAGTTTAAGACTTCTCTGTCAGTTGCTACAATAGAGAGAGAAAAAAAAAAAGATTGAAAAACACTATCTTTTTTGCTAGATGTAAGACTTGCCAAGGATGGAAATAAAAACAAGGGAATTTCACATATTATAAACACATGAATCCTGCCTATATATAAAACAACCTGGCCAATGATCAAAGAAGTTAATTATGTCCAATATGCAAGATTAGGTCTTAATTTCTTGGTCATTTAGCATACAGAAAAAAATCCCATGATTTGGCGAGCATATTGAAAAATAAGTTTGTAAAAAGAAAGTAATTGACCCCATTGTTGAGTAAAAAAAATAAAATAAAACAGAAAAACAGATGGTTAGCTAGACCCTTGTGTAAGGCTCTGTGGAACAGAATAAGAATTTGCTACACTGTCACTGCCAACTGATGCCAGGCAGTTAAAAGAAATAGCCAAAATATTTATGGCTTGCTTAAAGTTTGTTAACCAATAATAAAAGAATAATTGTATTTTTAGTAAAGATTATATGGTAGAAAATTAATACAAAGAAAAATGCATAGCTACATAGGAGAGTCTAAAAACATGTAACTTGTAGTCATAATGTGATATCTTTATGTATAAATATATTTATTTGTTTTTGAAGATAGTAAACTTTATTATGAGATAAATTTTTCTTGAGTTGAAATTTTTGTCTTAAGTGAAATAAAAAGAATAAGAGAAAAATAAAGACAGAATTAACTTTTGCTACCTCACGTAACTCTTGTCTGTGTGTATTTCATACCCAACTTCAGATTTTTCTCTCCAATTTTTAGACTCCTTAGAATAGAACTTTGGTACTTCCATTGTTTTTAGATTATAATATGTAGAAATCCCTGCAAACTCTATGGCCATCAGAAAAGGAATCAAGGAGAGACAATAACGAGATTTGGTTCACCAACACTTAGGCATGCTTTGAGAGTCTGCCTCCTAGTGTTTTTTGTTTTTACTTATTTAACCCAATAAAATTTAGGGCAAGTATCCTTGGGGCACTTTTCACAACAAAGCTTAAGGCATGACTACATCAAACTCATTAAAAAATGTGTCTTTTCCAATGTTCCTAAGAACCCTTTTGCAACAATTAGTTTTTATTGACTAAAAAATAATGCTCTAGATTAGGGCATAGGGCAGAAGGGCTTGTAAAAAGCATAACAGAGAACACTGTTACAAAAATTGATGGGACATCTTTTGTAAAAACTGGATTCACAGAGTAGAAATAATAACTCACACATCTATTCCTAGAATTCTGGACAAAAAGCAAACATGTACATCCCTTTGATTGAAGAGAAGAGCCTCCATGCTTAATATTTCTGGTTTCTATTTTGGTTTTTATCAGAGTAATATTAATTTTCTATGACAATACGTTATTTTATTTTTATTTTTCTTTCTTCAAATCTTTTCATAGATATATCCTAGATTTCTTTAAACTCATACATTCTATTTTCATTATTTCTTTTATTATAAATTGTAAATTATTTTAAAATTTAAAGCAAATTTAAAATATTTGTAAAATAAGATGGCTAAAATTGATTGGTGAAAATGGCATGTATTTGATGGATAGGTTGTTTTATATTGATTTCATTTTTAAATTATATGAAAATTGATCTGAACCTCTCTGTGGAGTCCGAATAAAGAGATATTCTTCATTATTTTTTTATAGAGCAGATTGTTGATGGCAATAAAGAAGCATATATTCACCACAAATTTAAAGCTTATTTTTTTAGCAACTTAACTGTGTTACACCGTGTTATAATTTCAACTACCTTTTATGTCCCCAATCACTCTACTCCACTTGAGATTATTATATAAAAACCTTAATTGAGTAATTGGTAAGAGTTTGTTTTTAATTGAAGGGATATTACATATAATAATTTAAAGAAGTTGGGGAAGTTGGGTATGGTAGAATTTTTTTTGCTGTATATTATTATTATGATTATGATTATTATTATTATGAACAAAGAAGACACACTTTCTATCCTTGTATATCCTTATTCAAGGTCCTTTCCCCCTCCCACCACATCAGGTCATTCTTTCTTCTCCACAACTCCCCATCCCCTCCCTGGGCAGGCAGCAGACAGTCCCATGGTCCCACTGACCCATTATTGCTTAGTTCAGTCTCCACTCCTGGCAGATCCAGTTTTCTCCCCCCTCCCTCAAGAGTGAGTCAGGTGTTCCTCTAGGGGGAGTGGGATCCGAGGAGTCAGTCCAGGGTGTTTCTGATCCCAAGCTGTTCAGTGGTTGTGGTTTGCAGCTTGGGCATGCTTGGCTTTTTTCTTGTTTGTTTGTTTAGAGTCCACTAATGAGTGAGTACATCCCCTGCTTATCTTTCTGAGTTTGTGATAAACTCAGAATTTTTTTTTTTAACAAACTACCCACAAATGCCGTTTTCTACTTGTTCTTCATTCATTAGCATCATAATTAAGAATACACTTTATTTATATTTTTATAATTCAGTCTGTTATATCAAGTTGTTATATTTAAATATAGAGAAATTTTAAATACTTTGAGAAACTAATTTTCAATTAAAAAATAAAGATTCAGGTAAAATTTAATATAAAATGTCACTTAATATTTTGTGATAAAAAGAATTATTTTGCTTTTCAACTAATTTTGTACATGTTTTTTTAATTACCAGAAAATATGAACTAAAAATTTGTTATCATTTGGCTTTTATTGAACAGTTTTAGCAAAGAACAAGAAGTAGGAATTATAACTGAAGAGTTTGGTGAGGCATGCTGAAACAGAGCAAAAGGAGTGACTGTCAGTTCTGTTTCCAAGGAAGCCTGATCTTCAGTTATTCTTTTGTCTCAGTGACTATATATTACATAGGGATTATCATTTTTATATGCTGACCCTTCAACATCACATATTTGATATTAGTAACAATATTTCAAAGACCTTTTTTATCTCTTTACTTTCCCATGTTCACTTGACACTATGATCATTACAAGAGATTTTTAGGAAGGTTCACTACATAATGAAGCTAGTAGGACCAAGAAAGTCATGTGCATGGTATGAGCAGTGATTTCCACATATTTGTTTTTTTTTTTTTCTTTTCTTTTTTTTTTTATTTTTTTTCTTTATTTTGTATTTATCAAAAAAAAAACAGTAAAAAGAATTTAAAATGCAGAAGAGTTAACAATAACTATACAGAGGATAAGAATCATAAGCATGGCTTATCAAGGGTAGAAATACAAATAAGATTGCTACACATATATTTTCTTTGTGTTCAGCTTTCCCTATATATCCTTATTCAAG
>PVIH01011212.1:36428-70605 GCA_004025045.1 Sigmodon hispidus | reverse complement strand
TTAGATATTAAATTGTACTTTGTAGTTGTTGTTTGTTAGCAGTAGTTTGACCTCACTTATGTTAGTACCTTTCTCTTTCCCAGACACTGTCTTATGATGATCCCTATAGTATGTAGTTTTATACCTAGTTTAGAACCTTCCTATTTAGACAAAATGGGGAGATGTAGCGGGAAATCAGGAACTGTATATGTGAACGATCGCGTCATAGGAATGGAGACGAGCTGGGCATGGTTAACTGAAAAGGATTCCGGAAGTAGACCTTCGAGGGAGGGGACCAGGACAGGAAGTCGTCATTCTCTCACGAGAGCTCCCCGACTGAGTGCGCAGTTCACTCCAGCTGCCCGGGAGTTCGGACGTACGGCGTGGGGATGAAGAATCTTCCTTAGAAAGGCTCCGGCGCGCTGCAACCTCATCCTGTCATCTTCTCCTAAAACCGGCTCTGTTTTGTAAGCTATTTTCTCCAAATAAACCCTGTTTATAAACATATCTCAGGGCGGGTTTTTACCGCGATAGGGTCATATCTATTTGATGTTCTGTAAGCTTCTTGTATCTTTATAGGCATTTCCTTCTTCAAGTTAGGAAAGTTTTCTTCTATGATTTTATTGAGTACATTGTCTGTGCCTTTGAGCTGGTATTCTTCTCCTTCTTCTATTCCTATTATTCTTAAATTAGGTCTTTTCATGGTGTCCCAGATTTTCCTGAACATTTTGTGTTATGGCTTTTTTGGTTTTAGTATTTCCTTTGACTGATATATCTATTTGAGCTACTGAGTCTTCCACTTCAGAGATTCTATCTTCCATCTCTTAGATTCTGTTGGTTATGCTTGTATCTGTGGTTCCAGCTTTTTTCTTCAGGTTTTATATTTCCATCTTTGCCTCATTTTGTGCCTTTTTTATTGCTTCTATTTCAGCTTCTAGTTCCTGGCATGTTTCTTTCATAGATTTGTTCATCTCTTCCAATGTTTTGGTTGTATTTTCTTCTTTTTTTTTAAGGGAATTTTTTATATCTTCTTTGAGGGCTTCAGTGATCATCATAAAGGTATTTTTGGTGTTGCTTCCTTCTGCTTCCTCTTCATTGATCAGTTCAGGTCTTATAGTTGTAGAACTGCCACTTTCTTCTGGAGTTACCTTGTTGTTCTTTATATTATATTTTGCACTGGCATCTGCCCATGGCTTCAGTGGTTAATGATTAGGTGGCTCCTGATCAGTTGTGGCAAGAGGGCTTGTGTGTCTCCTGTCACCTCTGAGAAAGGGGTCTGCTCAATGTCTGACTCTGCTCTGGGCAGGGGTCTGAATTTCAAGTCCTTAGTCTTTCTCTGCTGATGCAGTTGAGGAGGGGTCGCCATGTGATACCCCTTGTTTTAATAGCATCTGGGGGAACATTCACAGCCAAAGTCTATTTCTGTCTGCTAAGGAGTGTGCGGAGACATGCACCACAGACAGAAATTGGTCCTGAAACCGGAACCCGAACCAGAACACAATTTTCCTTGGCAGGGATTCAGGCACTGGGGCCTGCTGACCTCACCTCACCTCTGGGCAGAGTCTGAGTCTGGCTTTCAGAGTCCTCAGTCCTTTTCTGCTGGAGCAGTTGGAGGCAGGGTGGCCATGCAAGTTCCCTTGTTTCAGTAGCTGCTGAGGGAACCTTCACAGCCAAAGTCTATCTCTGTCTGCTAAGGAGTGTGTGGAGACATGCACCACAGACAGAACCTGGTCCCAGAACCGGAGCTGGAACCGGAACTTTAAAATTTTAAATGCAAATGAGAAAGGAAAAAAACAGCTACAGAGAGACATAATAATAGGAAAAAACTGCTGAATTTAAATCAGCCTGTGTACTCTTTTTAAGTGTGTGTTGACTGCTGTGCGACTATACCTTGTACAATGGAAATAATTGTCACTGTAAATATTGGTTTAATAAAATGCTGATTAGCCAGAAGCTAGACAGTAAGTAGAGGCAGGGCAACCAGACTAAAGAAATCTTGAAATTGGAAGAGCAGAGCAGTAGATGCCAGCAATACACCGATGAAGATGAGAACACTGTACTGAGAAAGGTTCCCAACCATGCGGCTAAACATAGATAAGAATCATGGGTTAGTTTAAGGTTATAAACTAAAGTTTAAGATTATTACCAAAGCCTGAGCAATAGGCCACACAGATTATAACTAATATAATCCTCTGTGTGATTATTTGGGACTGAATGGCTGCAGGACAGGCTGGGAAGGACAGAGAAATTTCTGGTTGCAGTTGACCTCAAAATGGGAACCAGGATATGTGTTATGTTGGAGAAGAGGTTTTGCTTTTGTTTCCACAGAAGAAGAAGAGTGACGGATACCATCAAAACTGATAAATATTGGATTTGAACAGGAAAGACCTATTGACTAGGAGAGATAATAGTTTTACAAAGACATGGTGAGTCAATGCAAACTAACTTATATGACTAACAAATGCCTTTCATCTGATCAGATATAACCTAACAAAAAGGGAAATTCTCCAAAGTTAGGATTGAAGCGTGGTTTTCTTTTTGTCTATACAGGAGAATAAAAGTATCCAACTCAGTAATCTGAAGATCATCAGACAAATGAGACATTAAATAAGAGGGACAAATAGTCAAGGAAAAATGTCCCAAAAGAAAGAGTAAATTGTCCTAGTGGTATTGCATGCCTCCAACAGGATAAAACTTCATAAATCTCCATAAATGTTTGTTTTTGCTGTTTTCTACAGACATATAGGGCAAATGCTCTTTTGTAGTTTCAATTCAATTAAAAATTAAAGCTGGATTTGGAGTTGGAGCATGGTTTTCTCCTTCTCTAAACCAAAGCATGCTTGTTAAAAGAAAATCCAAAACCTCTGTCTAATGTCAGAAAAGCCATCTAGTATGAGACAGAAGAAAAACAAAAATTAAGGGGATATTCTATTGCCACAGTGTCATAATCCTTTGGTTTTATTTTTGACTATTTAAAACTTTTCTTAAAGCATAAACATTACCTCAAGATGTATTATATATATATATATATAAACTTTCTGCCATGATATTAATGGTTATATAAAGTACTAACTAATTCTAGAAATAGGCTTCATTTAGCTCCCTGTACATAAATTCACACTTCAACTAAGTCAGGTGGAATCTAAGTATTTTTCTAGACCACATTACAAATAGATTGAGTGTGAAAAAAGAATAGGACTTAAAGAGAGAAAACAGCAACAAACACAACAACAAAGGAAAAGAATAGGTTTCAAGCACAGCTGGCTCCAACAATTTATATGTCACCAAGGCAATGTTATGTGCTCACCCATCATTTACTTGTATATTTTAAATTTCTTCTTACAGCAACTAGGTTTTCTTACACGGCTGTCAGTGACTGGAGTTGGAACAACTGAGAAGTAAAAAAATCTAACCTAAAAACTCCAGACTTTAAATGTATAGATTTATGAGCCAAACAAAATTTTAACAACAAAGAACTGAACAAAATAACAAACAAAAACAGAGAGCATAACATTACTCAGAAATATCAAGCTTTGGAATTTGTGGAGGACACAGATTCTTCTCCCACAGACATATTGGTCTGGGGGCGGCGGTCAGGTACATCTAACCAGGAGGTTGGACACCAACATATCAAGTGCCACTAAAGGTTTCTAGGCCTGGACAGAGGAAAGAGGGAAGGCAACAGTTCTATGCTATGTTTTGTGGCTGGGGTCAGCAGGACTTAACCAAAAGCCTTTTGCAACCCACCTAAGAGCCCTGGCACTGAGCAGTCAGATATCATTTTGGTGAGGATGGGGAGGGGGTAGAAATGGGGGAGAGGCAGAAATTGAAACACAAATTCTAGTTTGTATTTAATGAAAACTCAGAGCCAGATATTGGGGAAAAGCTGGAATATCAGAGAGAGGAAACAGACCACAGTCAAATCTCATCCTGTAAAGTTATCGGATAAAGGCTATCTTCCAGAGTCCTCCTCAGCCTGGCTCCTCTTGCTTCTATAGAATAAATCTCTGTCTTCCTAAGCCTGCCTTAAATACCTTCTTTTCCCAATTGTTTCACTTCCAGCTTCAACTCTGCATCATATTCTAAAGTTAAGATTGAAGATATGAGCCACTACTATTTGGTAGTTAGGCCTTGAACTCACATAAAAATCTCTGTCTCTGGAGTTATGGGATTAAAGGTGTAGATCACCACTCCTGGTCTTATCCCGTTCTGGGATTAAACACATTAGTCACCACTCTCTGACCCTCCTGGCTTGACTGTGGGTGGATCTGTTCTCTGATATTCCAGACTGGTTTTATTAAATGTAAAATAAATCATGACAAAAAATGTTTCTGGGCTCGGGAGGGAGGTAGATCTGGAGAACTGAGGGAAGTGAGGAATGTGTTGACATAAATGGCCACCTGAGTCCAAGGTGATGTCTAGGCCAGAGCTTTGGCCAAAGACCAAGCCTCTGTCTGGAGCCCTGTAGCAGCCAAGGGGGCCTATGTTAATGTCTATCGCTCCTGTCATCATTGGGGCTATGGTCTGGGCTGCTACCTGAGGCCATGTTGATGTCTGAGGGCTACACTGCCACAGGAGCCATATCAATCTGGTTGGCCTGCACAGTCAAGTGATAACTTGCCCAGGCTGCTGCTGAGGACCATGCCTGGGTCTGTGGTCCTGCTGCAGCTATGGTCAGTGTTGAGATCATTGGTCTATGTTGCTCCTAGGGACCATGTGGATGACTACGGTTTGGAATGCATAGTGACCATGTTGGTGTCTAAGGGCTGTGCCCCAACTAGGGCCAAGCCAATCTGAGTGGCTAGTGCTGTCAATTGGGGCCATGGTAGCTTTTAGACAAGGACTGAGACTTAGTGGCATGTCTGGGCCCATGGTCCTGCTTTATTCAGATTCTGTGTTGATGTCTGTCGGTAGTTCCTGAGACCATCATAGACCATACTAAAGCAAGGGGTCTAAGCCACAATGCTGGTGTCTGGGGGCCTTAATTCTGCAGGGGCTATACCAGTTCAAGTGGCCTGCTCTGTCACCTGGCACCACAGTAACATTTGGGTCTGGGCTACTACATAGAACCATGTCTGGTTCCACGGTCTTGCCACAGCAGCATCTGAATTGGTGTTCATGACCCATGTTGCCACCAAAGACCACATAGATGCCAGGTATTTGGGCTATAACCTGTGGACATGAAGGTATTCAAGGGCCATGCTGCCATGAAAAAACTGATCTGTCTGTGCTACACTGTCACTCAGTCATGGTGTCATCTGGGCCAGAAATGCTGCAGAGGACCATGTCTGAGTCTGTGGCCCTAAAGCAGCAAGGGTCTGAGTTATTGATCATGGCTCCTGTTACAACCAAGGGCCAGGCAGATGATGAAGGTTTGGCCAGCTACTTGTTGGCATTTGAGGATGATGCTTCTGTCAGTACTATAGTAACCTGGATAGGATAGCCAGTGCTGTTATCTGGGACCATGGAGACATTTGGGCATGGGACATGCCTAGGGTTATGTCTGGGTCCATGTCCCTGCAGTAGCTGTGGTCTGGGGTGATGCCATGGCTTCTGTTACCACTGTGGGCTCTTTAGATGCCCAGGGCCTGGTCAGCTACCTGAGACCACATTGGTGCCTGAGGGCCATGCTGCCATCAGGGCCATTATGATCTGGGAAGCTTGTGCTGCTGTCAAGTGCCATGTCCTACTCCAGCTGGGATCTTTGTTGATATTCATAGCTCATGTTAGCACTAGGGGGTCATTAGAATCCTGCTGTGCTGAGCCAGCTCTGCCCTTTAGTGTCCCTAGCACAGCTGGAACTGTCCATCACTGGATACTGCAGCAAGAGAGCTGGCCCTGCCCCCCAGGGGAGAGCTTGTTGCTGCAGCCAGGAAAAAAAAGTGGTCCCACACCTTACCACAGGCATGGACCTCACTTGGACAGCACATTAGAGCTGACCCTGTTGTCAAGAAGGCAGCGGAGCAAGCCTAAAGGTGTAAGAGCAACAGAGTTGACCCCATCTGCCTCATCTACCATGCAGTGGCATGAGTAAGGGAAAGGTGCCCTACCCCTCTGCCCCTGCTATATGTGGCAGGCAGTAGAGCTGACCCTGGTGCCACAACAGTGAAAGAAATAGCCCTGCTCCTTACCAAGTACAGCACACAGGAGAGAGTGCCCCGAACCCCACCTGGACAGCATACTAGAGCTGACCCTGTTGTTGGGGGCACAGGGGAGCCATCTGTGAGTGTGTGAGAGCAGAAGAGCTGACCCTGACCCTGCCACCACATTCCCCCTACAGCAATCAGGAGAAAGAACCCTGCACCTTGCCTGTGCAAAACAGTAGAGATGGTCATGGTGATATAAGTATAGATGACCTGGGTCTGAGGACCTAAGATCCGAAGAACTGGCCATGCTCCTTCCTGCAGGCTGCATTGGGAGAGCTAGCCAAGGCAGTTCTGGAGATTCGGCCAGGTAGTGATGATTAGGGAAAGCTGGCAGGCTGACCAACCCAGCTACCATCCAGGCACAGAAGCAGGGCTGAGCTGGCCCACCCTAACACCCACCAAATCTACAAATTGTTAGCATGTGAAGGAGATAAACCTACAGATCCAAAACAGCAGGATCTCTAGGACACAGGACAACAGGATATCCAAGAGGAGCTCTAATGAGAGCCGATAAGGGGTCATATAGCAGAAACCCTGAAGCCAGACCAATGATTTGTGAGAATAAACACTTGCAAGTAAAGATGACTGGACAAAAGGATTAACTGTGACTCAAACAGACAAGACTTTTCTCCTTTCTATTTTCTTTTTGTTTTTTGATTTGTTGCTTTGCTTAGGTTTTGCTTTTTCTTTTAAATTTGGTTTTGATTTAATTTGGAGGTTGCAAGGGTGGAGGGCAGATGAGAGGGGGCAAGGAAATTAGTGGGATCAGAATGCGTGATGTGAAACCCATAAAGAGTCAATCGAAGTTTATAAAAATAAAACAGAATTTTATGTGAACTGAATACAAAACTCCAAGGACAGACTTTGGTGGACCTACCTTCATTTTTGCAAGTGTATCAGTGAATGAGCAGTTTTGTGTACCAAAATAACACAGTCTTATTCATAACCCCGGCTGCAATTACAGGGCAGGACAGGTTGCTAAGAGAGGCATTAGCGAGCCAGCAAAACCAACTGATACTGTACTGGGCCTGGAGACCAGCCTCAGCCAGTGCAAACTGAGATAACTAGTGTCTTAAAACACGAGCTCCTAAGCACTTCTGCATAAACTAATCTGAGGTCTGCCTGGGGCCTTGAAGAGGGTGGAGTCCAAATACAATATTCCTAAACCAGTTAGAAACCACCGCTGGAAGATACCAGCAAATCAAAGCCCTTTCCCCTGGCTGGGGGAGGGCCTGAGAGAAAAAAGTATTTAAATTATTTTACTCCCTGTAATAACAATGAACTTACTTGATTCAACCTGTTCCCTGAGGCTCAACTCCTTGCTATCTTGGTCCCCTTCCCCAAGGGGAAAAGCAGGACCTTGAGCATAGAGTGGTAACCCCAATTCCTGACACCATTCCAGGCATCTGCAACATTTTTGGCACCAGCCATGTGGAAACTTTTGGGTTCACTATTGACTATGCCTCACTTTGGTATTGCTGCAGTCTCTCTTTTTTTTTCTTTTAATTTTGCCTTCTATTGTTGTCTGTGTTCCAGACATGAGAAACTGTCTCCTCCATCCTGGGTTCCTGCTTCCCCTTCTCTCAGCTCGGTGTGGCAGTGAGGTTTGTAACCCCTCCATAATAATCGGTAAGATGGCTTTCCACTGGCAGCTTTTCCCTGTCGCCTTCAGTGGTTGCGAAGCTTTTTCTCTATGTTGGCCCTGGCTGTGCCTGTGCTGGCCAGCCAATTACGGACTGGCAAACATGGGTGCGTGGATGCCACCATAGTAACAAAAACTAAATGCTCTGTTTTCCACACTGAAAGTTTCTCCAGTTCTAAGGGCCACTATCTGACTGAGGTCGGGAATTGTCAAAAAGCCTGACCCTATTCCCATTAATTGGCTGTCAGACTAAGACATGTGAGTGGAACAGTGGCCTGTAATTGAACCCAAATTATCTATATTAAAATATCTAATTGCTGAACAGCTAAAAGCTGGTCATATTGAGCCCTCTCAAAGCAGGAACAATACTCCTGTTTTTGTTATCCCAAAAAGATCAGGCAAATTCTATCTTTTACAAGACCTGAGGGCAATAAATGATCAGATGGAGAAGATGAGATCAGCATAGTCTGGCCTTCCATATCCCAGTGCCATTCTTCCATTGCACTATATAGTGATGTTAGAATTAAGAAATGCTTTTTTCAAATTCCCCTGGCACCTCAAGATAGAGGATATTTTTGCCTTCACATAAGGGAGCCTGATATGCATAGGTCAGCTAACAGGTACCAATGGACAGTTTTGCCACAAGGAATGAAAAGTAATCCAACTATGTGCCAACCTCATGTTGCACAAGCTCTGGTCAATGTCCCTAAAGACATCACCTTTGTACACTATATGCAAAATCTATTACTGGCACATCCTGACTCAACGTTTTTACATGTTAGATTAATGCTCTAGGATTTGGCCTCATTAAACTTGACAGTGTCTCCAGATAAGGTTCAGTTAGTTTCCCCTACTTTCCTTTTGGGGATTTGTTATTGCCAAGGGTATTTGTCCTTTATCCTTTAAGTTAGATAGGAAAGATAAATATTCATTAACAGAACTACAACAGCTATGTGGGACTGTAAATTGACTTAAACCCTTTTTTTTCCTATCCCAGGACAGGAGATGAGAAATTTGTGTTCACTCTTAGAGGGTTCCACGTGTCCCTCCCAGAGGGTAGAGCTTACTCCAGAAGCAAGAAAGGAATGTATTACAAAAGATGCTCACCATATTATCCACTGCCAGCTTGCACTGCCATAGGCCTGAGCTGCCCCTGCTAGCAATCATACTCTGAGCAGTTAAGGGATTTTAAGGGGTGCTTTGGCAATCTGGCCCCTTGCTGTGGACTCATCAGGCCCATTCTGACTTACATAAAGTGACTTCCAAATTTGACCAAACATTCTATATGGGACTGAAAGCCCAAATGACTCAGAGAACATATGGGAGAGAGCCAGATGAACTTATTCTTTGATTTCTGTTAAGGAATACCCAGGCATTATGGGGTGACTCCATTTCCTGAAAGTTGCTGGATTTATTGGCACAATTGACAATCATTGCCAAAAAGTAATATTTTTCCTGAGCTCTCATCTCTCCAATTGAGATTCCCATTCATTCAGTTCCCTCCTTGAGTCCTATTCCACATGCAACCCTAGCTTTCTCAGATGCCAATAAAACAAGTTATGGCATTCTCATTCAACAAAAAGGTAAAACAGATGAGACATCTGTGATTCCAAATCCTGGTTCTGTGCAATTGGGAGAATTGTTAACCCTTCTTAAAGTCTTAGTAGAATGTTAAAATAAGCCTGCTAATATTTTTTCAGACAGTCAATGTGCAGTCCAAACTGTTCAAGTATTGGCTCTTTATAGAATACAAGATACTCTTAAGCCTACAGCCAATACCTTGCTTCTAATACAAGATATATTAAACTGAAGAACAGAGCCATGGTACTTGTCTCATATTAGATCCCATTTCAAATTACCAGGAATATTAGCTAAGGGAAATAACTGATACCATACTGGCAGCTACAATTGACTTGCTATAACAAACTAGAACATGGTACCAACAGTTTCATTTACCCCCTCAAAATTCACATAAATTACTCCCAGAGTTGCCAGTTCTCAATGCAAACACCTATCCAGAAGCTGTGCCACTTGCCTACCTCTGGCCCACCTAGGGCCCCTACAGAGGGTGGGGATTAACCCACAAGGCTTGGTACCTAATGCTATATGACAGATCAATGTGACACATTATGCTCTGTTTGATAATTTGAGGTATGTGCATATAATGACTGATGCTTATTCTAGGTCATGTTTTGCACTAGCATTGCCTGGAGTAAAGGATTCCAAGTTATAAAGGCAATTAAGTCAGTCATGCTGGTCATGGGAATATCCTGGGCCATTAACACTGACAATGGCTTTGCTTATGTGTCACAAAGGTTTAGTAAATTCTTAGCCTTCTGGAAGATGTCTTACACTACAGGCATCCCTTACAACCCAAAGGGCATGCCATTGTGGAAAGAGCTAATAGACCTCTTAAGAAGTTCTTGGCAAAAATGTTATCACCAGAAGCTAAAAGAGATGCTAACCTGGCTCTAGTAGAAGTCCTCTTTCACAGTAATTCCCTCAGCTTTGATGAAGCTGCATTGAGCCTGGCGTACAAGCACTGGGCATATTTACCTAGGGATAGATGACTGCCACTTGACAGGTGAAGAAACGCCATTTCTCTCCAATGGCAGTCACCTGCTTCCCCCACCCACTGACTTGAGGGCAAGATTATGCTTGTGTTTTCCCCAGGGTGCCATAACACCTAAATAGCTACCCTCTAGAGATGTTTGTCCAGCAATGGATCAGGAAACTGTGGCAATAAAGGAAACCCCAGATGGGTAATGTGTTTTCTCCTTGCTGTAGTAACTAAAGATTTATGGGCACTTGTACCATTGTTCCCCATTCTTTTACCTGTGCTGTTGCCTCTCCTGCATTCTCAAGTTTATTTACCACTAATGGAGTTTGGGACCTGGAGTAATGACCTGGTAACTACAATGTAGAGAGTAAAGAATACATAGTCCATGGAAGAAGTACTTACTTTGCTTTACCCTAAAGGCCTCTTCTAATGATCCCAGTGTGAATTTATATAAGATGACCACAGGAGATTTTCATGGTACCTCCACCAGTCGAACTATGTTGGGCCCGGAAGAAATTGTCCCTCCTTCCTATATTAAAAATTTATTAAAGTACTCCAAAATAATTTGTCTGTCATTAACTTGATGTGTGAATGTGCTCAGCTTATCACCAGGTGGTTGGAATATTACTGACTTTTAACAAACAACTTAGGCTTACCTGTTTTAACTTAAATTCATCTGTTCTAATCCCCACAGGCAAAAAGCCAGAAACTTACTAAAACTAAATGTTAAGCACAGAATGTACAGCCAGCAATCCACAGGCCTTTGTCTCATGGCCCAGGGTGCAGAGAAAGGTCAGGCGGGGGCCTACATGGATCTTCTCAGTCAGGAGACTTGAAGCCATTCTGGATGTAGAACTCAGAGGAAACTGAAACAGAAGAGCTCTGGAAATCTGGGATCAACTGGGCAATCAACTCTCATCAGAGATTTTTTTTTAAGGGTCTTCTTCAATTATTCTTAACCCAGGATGAATCCAGAGACTCTCATTTTTTTTTGTGGAAATAAAAACAGTGCCTCTTTCCCAAAGTAACATATCTTTTGACTTAAATTTTAAAGTCAAAGATATTTTTTTAAATATGGTTTAATTTAGTAGTTTTCTCAATGAAATGTCTCTCAGCAGTTGTCATTTGCCCATTAACAGTCAAAAAATACAAAAACAACACAATAAAGTATAGAATCCTTGATTGCAAGGATGATTTCATGGGTATGTACTACATGGTCAAAATCATTGATTGCAAAAATTGATATATACATTTATCACATTGATTAGGCCAATTATAAAAGAAAATTCCATTTTAAAATTAGAATGCCTATTCTTACCTTTACAAACACACACACACACACACACACACACACATACATATACACAGATACACATACACACACATACATATATCACTCTGCTGTGACCTTCACAGAAACTGCATTGAATCTATAAGACAATATGAGGAAAACTAATACTTCACAGTCTTCAAATTTTCACCTATGAACATACCATCTTTCTTCATTTGTTTAGGTCTTTAACTCCACTGGCAGTATTTTGTTAAATTTTCAGTTGTTTCGTAGAGGATATAGCTGAGTGGGTAGAGTTCATCTTCAGCATGCATGGGACCCTGGTTTCTATTGTTAGTAGCACCAAAGAAACCAACAAACAAATTGTAAATAGTCACCAAATAAATGTACGTAGACATCTATTATTAAATTCCCAAAGTATTTGATATGATTATTTTAGTGGTATTTTTTATTTTGAAGGTCATGTTTCAATAAAATTTTTAGTCTGTAAACATTTTAGAAGTGCAAAAATGTGGGAAACACCATAGGAAATTTTAATATATTCATTATTTTGTACTTCCAGTTGTTAATATATTACCAATATCAAATTAAGCATTACTATTTTAGTTTATTATAACACACTAATAATATTTCTGTTCATTTTGGCACTTTTGTTAATGTTATATAAAAACCAAATTAATTTTTATACATTGACTTTGTTTTTTTTTTTTTTTATTTCTAGGACAAGTTTATTTTTTTTTTCTTCCTTCTTTATTTTGTATTTATCAAAAAAACACAGTAAAAAGAATTTAAAAATGCGGAAGAATTAACAATAACTATACAGAGGATAATAATCATAAGCATGGCTTATCAAGGGTGGAAATGCAAATAAGATTACTACACATATATTTTCTTTGTGTTCAGCTTTCCCTCTGAATTTTTTTTTTCCATCCCTGTATATCCTTATTCAAGGTCTCTTCCCCCTCCCAACACATCTGGTCATTTTTTTCCTCTGCAACTCCCCATCCCCTCCCTTTGTTAAACATTGACTTTGTTAAATTCAACTTAACTCCAATAGCTTATGAATTTTTTTGTGTTCTCCACATAGTTAGTCATCACATTATCAAACCAGGATACTTGAAGTCTCATCTAGGGTTACTACTGCTGTGATGAAGCATCATGCCCAAAAGCAACTTGATAAGAAAAGGGCTTATTTGGTTTAGCTTCCACATCACAGTTTACCACTGAAGGAAGTCAGGACAGGAACTCAAAACAGGGCAGAAACTTGGAAGCCAAGGCTGATATGGAGTCCATGGAGGAATACTGCTTTCTGTCTTGCTTCTTGTGTCTTGCTCAGCCTGCTTTCTTATAGAACCCACGACTACCGGCCCAGGGGTGGTACCACCCACAATAAGCCGGGCCCTTCTTTAGCAATAATTAATTAAGAATGCTTTACAGCCAGATCTTACAGAGGCATTTTCTTAATTGAGGTTCTCTCCTTTCAGTAACTCCAGCTTGTGTCAAGTTGTAAAACTAGTCAGCACACTTGTACTTCCTCATTTTTAATCATTATGCTTTCTATGCTTTGTTCTACCTCAATTTACTAACCAAAAACTCCACCACAATGTTGAATAGCTGTGGTTGACCACAGCTATTATTTTACTACCAAACATAAGGGAAAATATTCTTTTTTTAAATATTTTAACTTTATTTATTTATTTATTTGCCTTGGTGTTTTGCCTGGAACTGGAACTACAGACAGTTGTTAGCTGCCATGTGGGTGCTGGGAATCGAACCCGGGTCCTCTGGAAGAGCAGACGTTGCTCTTAACCGCTGAGCCATCTCTCCAGCCCCGGGAAAATATTCTTTATTCATGTATATAGTGAATTTCACTGATAATTGAATATTAAAGAAACCCTGAGTGTTTGAAATAAAAGTTTTTCTATGCCTTTATCAACACTTGTGCTTTGAAAGCAATTTTTTTTATATTTGGACAATTACTTGGTATATTAAATCAAATAATTAACATGCTGCAAATAATATCATTGCATAGAAATCATTGCATTTCCATACCAAATTTCTTATGCTTATGAAATCTCTCAGAAAAAGAATTGGTGGATCACAAGTTTTAAAACTTGTAATTAAGTTTTTCTCTACAGAGCACTTGACTACTTTGTGCAAGACCTAAGTTTGATCTCAATTACTGAAAAGAAAAGAACTCCATGTTCTATTTCTACACAGAGTACATACGCAACATTAATTAAGACAGTGGCCAGATCTGGATGTTATCAGGATGTAATTTGCTAATTTTATATAGCAAGATTTGTCATTTAATTTAAACTCCTTTGCCAGTAAATATAAGCATATTCACAAATACTTCTAGAATGTGTTGTATGTATGTGAAAAGGTTTTCATATCCTTTATGCACATATTAATTTATGTATTAAATACTCCAAAGTTTATAAAAATATACAGTAAGTTGGGGTTTGTATCAACTATATAATGATACAGATTATACAGAAAAAGTCAGAATACAGATTATACCCTCTATATTGAAAACAACTGAGCACAAATGGTAAAATAAGGTTGATGCATGATTCAGAAAAATGGTACATAAATACTATGTTCCGCAAAAAATATAGAAACTTTGATAGAAAGACACATGATGTAGTTTATGTTGTAGACTTGATCTCAACAGACTAAGATCCTGAAACAGATGTGTCTCATTGATATTTGTTTGTAAACAAAGTTTCATAAGAATATACTCAGATCAATGTGCCATTTGTGGAAATTAACCTAATGCAATGGCAAGGTTAAAGAGCTGCCGCAGAGGTCACCTGGCTCAGAGAGCCTAAAATGTCTACTATCGGTCTACAGATAGACTTGGAGCAGGTGAAGAGTAACTAAAGGAGGGAGAAATCAGATGCATGAACTTGTTGGCAAATCATATTAGGTTCAGATAAGAATAAGACTTATTCCAAGGCAGGCAGTGGCTCAGTGGCTGGCAAAGATGGAAAACTGAGAGACATATTATATAAATAACCAGCTGAGTTAGGTATGAGGAAAAACAAATAGAAACTAATAAAATGTCCACATTTCCTATTTTTAGTGAATAATGTACTCAAGTGTAAACTGTGGAAATAATTTTAAAAAAAAGCTTTCTAGGATGTTATCCATTTATTCTAAGTTTAATAATTGTGAGATACAGCCATGTGTCTCATCAATTAATACCTCAATTGTCCTCTAAGTCTGAAGGTGATACAAGATCATTGGTCTACAGTTGGTAGCAGGTGATATATAAAAAAATATAAAAATATTATCTCCTTATTTATATTTAATTTGTCATAAATTCATATAATAGAGATAGAGAAAAGTAATGGAAACAGCTAAATGTAGATATATCAAATAGTTCCCTAAACACATAGTGATATATTTAAAAAGCAAACTGCAATGATAACATGTATATAAAATACATAAAACAAAAAGAATAGGTGTCATACACATATATAGAAATTTAGAAATGTCAATACAACTTCAAAGAAGCAGTGACAGAGAGAAGAGGAAGGCAGTTAGCCTGATCTGTCAGGTTCTGCTTTGTACAGGCTTGTTTCTGGTTAGCTCCTTTTAACTTAAATTAACCTGTTTCTCTTCATCTGCCTTTGGTCTCAGGGTTTTTACTTCTCTTCCCCTCTTTATATCTTACATTGCTTCTACTGTCTGAGTAGTGGATGCTTGGCTTCTGGTTCTGGGCATATCCCCCCTCCTCATTCTCTTCTCTGCTTCTTCCTGGTTCTTCTCCCAAGCCTAGGTTTCTCCTCCTACTTACTCTCTCTTCCACCAGCCCCACCTACCCCTTTTCTGCCTAACTACTGCCCAGTCAACTCTTTATTAGACCAATCAGGTACGTTAGGCAGGCAAAGTAACACAAACCCAACACATCTTTACATTATTAAACAAATGCAACATAAACAAAAGCAACACAGCTTTACACAGTTAAAATTATATTCTGCAGTATAAACAAATACATAAATATTCCACAACATTACTTTATTTCCTTTTTTTCTTTTTTGTGAAAAGCTTCTGCAGGAAAATGACACTTAAAAAGAAAGGAGTATAAACTGTCAGGAATAAAATAGCACAGTGGTCCTAGTCATTGGAGAAGGGAGATTGTGCCTTTTAGAAGCAAAACACATTCCCCCCAATGCCCCAAGTCCAAATAAGGATTAAGCAACTGTATGGAGCATCAATAAGAAACTTGGGGAACATTTTAGCATATTAATGGAAAGCAGATGGTGGGGGGATGAGTGGGGAAAAAGAACTTGGCATCAAAAATGTGAGAAAGTGACAGCAAATGGCTCATTCAAAATAAAGTTGACAATAAAGGAAAGTGAAGAGAGTGTTAGGTTTTGAGTCTTGAGTTACCGTTCCCTCCCCGCCAAAGAATCATGTGGAGCAATTGGAGGTGATGAGCTTTTAGGAAGTGAGCCCCAGTGAAAAGACTGTTTAACCAAGGAAGGAGCTTCAGAAGGAGATAATGGCACTCTAGTATCTTTCTTTGTTTCTTGGTGGCAATATGGTGCAGCTTCTCTTAAAAAACGTTTCCATCATGAAGGACTGTGCTGCCACAGGCCTAAAACAACATAGCCAAGTGACAGTAGCTGAAATCTTTGAAAGTGACAGACAAAAAATATATATATATCCTTTATAAAAAGTTTTTTGCCCCAAGTGTTTTGTTATACCTAGATAAAGCCAACACACATAGACAGACAGACAGACAGACAGACACACACACACACACACAAAGCTAGTCTAAATAAGAAATGTTTGGCACTCTAATTCAATCTAGGTAGGTACTCAAAACAACTACACAACTTTCTTTTTTTTTTCTTCAAAAATTGAGGTTTCACTTAGGTTTCTCCTTGTTACCTAGTTGCTCAAGGGTTGTGGATTGCAGCCTGGTTATTTAATTTATGCCTAAAATCCACTTATGAGTGAATAAATACCATGTTTCTTTTTCTGGTTCTATGTTTTTTCATTCAGAATGATTTTTTTTGTTCTTCATTTTTGTTTTTCTACTGACTAGTACTCCATTGTGAAATGCACCACATTTTTAAAATCCATTCTTTATTTGAGGGGCATCTAGGTTATTTCTAGGTTCTGGTTATTATGAATAATGCTGCTATGAACACAGTTGAGCAAATGTCTTTGGGTTAAGACTGTACATCTTTTGAGTTATACCCGAGAGTGGTATTGCTGGATCATTGGGTAGATTGATTCCCAGTTTTCTGAGAAATTATCATACTGATTTCCAAGGTGGTTGCTTAAGTTTACATTCCCACCAGCAATGGAGAACTGTTCCCCTTACCCACATCCCTTCCAGCATAGGCTGTCATAAGTGTTTTTGATCTTAGCCATTCTGACAGGTATAAAATTACGGTATCTCAGAGTTGTTTTAATTTGCATTTCCCAGATGGCTAAGGATGTTGAGCAGCTCCTTAAGTGTCTTTCAGCCATTTGAGAGTCTTCTGTTGAGAATTCTCTCTTTAGCTCTGTATTCCATTTTTTAAATTGGGTTATTTGGTTTTTTTAACCTCTGGTTTCTTGAGTTCTTTATATATTTTAAAGATCAGCCCTCAGTAAGATGTAGGGTTCCAGAAGATCTTTTCCCATTCTGTAGGCTGTTGTTTTGTCTTTTTTACTGTGTCCATTGCTTTACAGAAGCTTCTCAGTTTCAGGAGGTCCCATTTATCAATTGCTGCACTCAGTGTCTATACTACTGGTGTTCTATTTAGGAAGTGTTCTCCTGTGCTCTATTGAGTAAATTTGAACCATAAGGGGGTGGGAGTAATAGGGGGTTGGAGGGAACATGAGGGAAAAAGATGGTTGAGTTGGGGGAGGGACAGAGAGGGAGAACGATAAAACAGATACCATGATAGAGGGAACCATTGTGGGGTTAG
The DNA here is from genome assembly GCA_004025045.1 of Sigmodon hispidus. NCBI lineage: Eukaryota > Metazoa > Chordata > Mammalia > Rodentia > Cricetidae > Sigmodon > Sigmodon hispidus. The sequence goes on along the minus strand of PVIH01011212.1, from coordinate 53,051 downwards.
AGAAACCTGGTGCTGGGAAAATACTCAAGAACCCTCAAAGATGACCCTAGAGAGGACTCCAAGCAATAGTGAAGAGGGTGCCTAAACTGACCTTTTCCTATAATCAAATTGATGACCACCCTAATTGTCATTATAGGATCCAGCATCTTATGTAAGCAGATGCAAAGATCTGCAACTCAGTACTGGGTCTAGCTCCCAGTCCATGTGAAGAGAGAGGAGATACTATATGAGCTAAGGGGTCAAGATTATAGAAAATCCATAGAGACAGTTGACTTGAGCTATTGAGAGCTCACTGACTCTGAACTGACAGCTGGGGAACCTCCATGTAACTGAAGTAGGCCCTTTGAAAGCAGATGACAATTGAATGGCATGGGCAGTTTTATGGGGCCTGTGGCAGTGGGACCAGAACTTATTCCTAGTGCATGAATTGAATTTGTGGAGCTCATTTCCTGCAGAGGAACACTTTGCTCAGCCTTGATACTGGTGGGGAGGGGCTTGGTTCTACCTTAACTAGATATACCAGATTGCATTATTAACTTACCCTGGACGTCTTTACCCTCTCTAAGGAATGAATGGGGGGATGAGATAGGGGAAATGACTGAGGGATGATGGAGAAAAGGGGAGCGAGGAGGAACATTAGTTAGTATATTAAACAAAAAACCTTTTAAATAAAATATGTCAAAAAAATTTGAGGTTTCAGTTGGCTGTGATATCTTATCCCTATAATCCCTGTACTTGGGAGCCTAATGAAGGATTTTGCTGTTGCATTCAAGGCCAGCCTAGACTATAGTGTGAGACCTGTCCCCTCAAAAATATTGAATCATTATATTAGCAAAACTAAGTTACAAGTAAAAATCTTTTTCTTTAAGGGAAACACTCCAAACTACAAAATATTTTAATATGACATAGAACAATATTTAAGAATTTGCATTAAAGCACACATAAGCAAGATAAGTGGTAGTGTTGTCATAATTTGGAAATGTAAGCCACAAGACACAGAGTTTTCAAGTATACTGCATCTGTAGATTGATTCCAAAGAAGTGATGTGCATCTCCATGAAGCTATTAGGTCCTGGGGCTGGCCAACTTTTCAGAGAGAGCAAAACAAGCTCATCAGTGTGAAAAAAAATCAAGAGCTTTCAGAAAACCGTTTCTTTATCCAACAGAGATCACCAGGTTGTTATTTAAGCCACTTAGTTTAATAAAGAATTTGATTGCTAAACAATCTAGACTCATCAGCATGACTAGTAAGCCTAATTATCCTTAGGACATTTGATGACCAAAGCTGAGCACAGACTTACCATATAGTAATGTTTAATGTCATTTGACTTTGACATGACAAACTTTGAAATAATAATATTCTGATCAAGTAGCTTCTTGAATCTGCCTAACAGGACATTTCTCCTTGATCCAAGGCACTTTCTTGCAAATTTTCTCCTCCTTTTCATTTCTGAGCATGCTACTGAAATGTATTGCAATGCCTTACAAATGTTAATACTTTCTACCATAAAAACAAACAGAAAGGGGAAAATGATGCTGTTTATCTGCATCCCACACTCTACCAATGCCAGCGTTGAACTTTAAGGACTTCTGTGATCATTTCATTTGTATTGTAAAATCACACGGACATGCTACAGGATGACGGCAGTGGCCTTCTAAGTAGTTATCACCAAACAATGTTTAGTGTTTTCACTATCTCTAAAGATATAGTTTCATCACTTATTACATTTTTTTCTCCAAATAGGTTTTTTTTAACTTAAAATAACTTTTGAAATATACCTTAAATTTTTAACATTAATACTACCCCAATTTATCCTTGTTCTCAGAAGTCTACAGAGACTTCTATAGGAAGAGAGTCTACCACCTAGCTTCACTGACATCATAATCCATCCTAGCATGAGATTGTCTGATGATAATGCTATTTTTAAGTTACTCATATCCCTATATGTAAAATCTCCTTCATGCTCCTATAAGTAATTCCAATAAACTTATCAGTTTGCTCCAAACAACAGCAACAACAACAAACAAACAAAAAACATATTGCAAAAGCACAAAGAAAACAAATGAAGGAATTTTTTTTGAGAAAGAGCCTTAGTGTGCAGCTAACTCACTATTTCAACTAGCTTAGCATCAAATTCACAGGAATCCAACATTATACCATCACCATTACAACTAATTTGTTTCAATATCACTGCACATAGACATACATTACCATTTGTTATCAGACACTAAAATATAACATACTATTTTTTATTTTTCTGTTAAAATTTTAATACAGCTCTGTAATCTCATTCTGGTACTAAAGACTGAAAAAATATTAGCTCATCATATCATCAGCAATGTTCTGACTTAAAGCCTGAGATAGATGCCAGCTCAACTTCTAAAACTGAAAAGGCTATAAAATACCAGTTATTCATATATAATGTTCCTTTGAATAATACCTTTTAAATGAGATCAATTTTCATGAAAATAACCTGTCTTTCATGTCAAAGAGTTCTGAGGATGCACACAAAGCCTATCATTAAATCACATATCACTGCGTAGGTGGCAAGTTTTAAAATATTAAAAAAACATAAAAGGCTATAGTTTTTTTGTATCTACAATAATGTTGATTTTGCACAGTTCATTCAATGCAATCTGTATAGCATTGTAAGACGTGAATGGTTGAAAGTCATCTCAAAGAAAAATGATGAGAAATTACATTGTAGACAAGGAAAGGAACAATCTTCTTTCAGAAGAAGTTTGAAAGTATGGTGAGCTGCTAGAAATCACTAGATAAAGGTTCTCAACCTGTGGGTTGTGACTCATTTGACAAACTTCCAAAAGTATGTTCGTTATGATTATAACTGTTCAAAATTATAGTTATGAAGTAGTAACTAAGATAATTTTATGGTTCAGGGTCACCCCAACATGAGGAACTGTATAAATGATCACAGCATTTACAGGGGTTTAGAACCACTGACCTAGATACTGGAGGCAAGCTTCTCTGTCCCGAGTCAGCAGTGACTCTGGATAATTCTCTTGTCCAGAAAGTGTGTGGGTTTGAGTCTCCAAAGATAGCTATTATACTTATGAGTCCTTAGTGCTTCCCATTAAAATGATAGACATGCATGCTATACAACATTATATCTTTATTTCCAGACTAAAGCTAAGCTATTTATGTAAAATAATCCCCCCAAAACCCTTAAACATTGTTGAGATGAAAGAATAATTTAGCAATACTGTAGGTATCATAGACACAGGTGTATGCACATGTACACAAAATATGATTCAACTCAGAATAATTAAATTAACTACTCAACTATGTTAATCTTAAACCTTGTCCTACTTAGTTCTATTGCTGTGATGAAACATCATGACCAAAAGTAACATGAGGAGGAAAGGGTTCATCTGGCTTACACTGCCACACCATAGTTCATCACTGAAGGAAGTCAGGTCAGGAAACAGGGCCAGAACCTGGAGGCAGGGGCTTATATGGAAGCCATGGGAGGGCGCTGCTTCCTGGCTTGCTTCTCATGGTTTGCTCAGCCTGCTTTCTTATAGAACCCAGGACCACCAGCCCATAATGGATTGGGCCCTCTCACCTCCATCACTACCTAAAAAAATGCTTTGCAGGGTTGTCTACAGCCCCATTTTATAAAATTTCTTTCTGAATTTAGTTTCCCTCATCTCAAATGACTTTAGCTTGTGCCCAGTTGACATAAAACCAGCCAGTACAGACCTATTGCATTAGTTTTAAATATATTTTAGATAATAGTAGATATTTGGTGGTTGCTTCTTCAGCTTCTGTTCCCTTTATTTTCAACAGAAGGGAGTTTTATTTTCTTCAGAATATATTAATACAGTTATGAGGTTTGCCCAGACAGACCTTTATTCCTACGTTAAACTCTGTAGAGATCCTTTAACATAAGCAAAGGAACTGGTTCACAAATGGGCATTTTCCATATATCAGACAATGAAATAAGAACAATATGCTAAGGACTCTTATGAATGAAGTTTCTTTCTTCTACAGAAGTTCCAAGAAGATTCTATGGAGAGTTCTGGAAACACATGAGATTGATGTTGTCATTGGGTAAACAAGCTTGTAGCATGAAAACAAACATAGTTCCTAGAGAAAGACATATCTACAAGGAAAAAACAATGGAATTATGACTGATAGCATCAAGAACTTTTGAATAAAGTCTCTGCTGTAGCCTAAAATCATATCAAGAACTTGTTGTTACCAGACTAATATGCATAGTAGAATAGGTTGCTTGTATGCCCTGTTGCTTTGCAACACTACCACCCAAGTGAAAGTCTAGAGTAGTCTTAAGCACAACCCAAGATTTTTTGCAAGAAAATCCAAAGAAAATGGATTTGTGATACATTCTTCTTCCTAAACTAATAGAAATTTACTGAGAGACACAAGCAGAGCTCAGATGTTGACTGTCTGAAAAGTGATGATTACAAATTTGAATTACTTGTTTTAAAAGTCTTGTAAAAAATTGTTTCAATTCATTGCAGTTATGATACAATTAGTTTTCTGGCACATATGCTAAAATAAAGATCATTATTTTCTATCATATTCATGCATGAGAAAAATTTCATTACATGATTAATTGAGTTGGAAAAATTATGCATGTTCCTCCTTGAAATGACAATAACAGGCAAGGAAAGAGGGAGGAAAGTCTAGCTTGATGTGTTATTTACTTTTCGTACAAGATGTTGGTTTCAAAAGAATGGAGTAATTCTATCTCAAAGCCAGTTAGAAGTGAGCATTATGGCAGGGAAGTAGATCAGACCAATGGGTTTGGGAACACAGCTTTAAAAGCTTGAGAATTTTTATTTGTTGGTCAGAAGCAAAATCTTCAAACTGTTTGCTCAGTGCCAGCTAGTAAATATTTTAGGTTTACTGTGCTTTCGAGAATTTCTCAGTTGTACTACTTAAGTACTAAAACAGCCACATGCAGCATTAAATATTCATAATTCTGGCTGTGTGGCAGCAAATGTGTTTACCAAATAAATAAATAAACAAACAAACAAATAATGGTTACAGACTGTAATTTGCCAACTTGATTAAAATCAAAGAACAGCTCTGACAGTAACAAAATGTCTCAAGAAGCCAAAACCAGAAAAGAAAACCCAGGGTAGAAAGTGTTTACTCTGCCTGAGTTTGATTCTTGTGGTCCCTAGGTGGAAAGAGCATTCTGAATGTTCTGAATGTTGTCCCGTTACTTCCACACCTGTATCCCTGTCTCTCTGTCTCTGTCTGCCTCTCTCTTGTACACACATAATAAAATTTAAAATATTAGATATATATTGTGGATTGACTAACACATTCATACAGTTCCACAGGTTAGGCTTGCCTACTTAGACAGTCCTATCTTATTTCCACCCTTCTGGTTCATCAACTGCTATTACCATGCTACCCATAAATTGTCAGATATGGATACATCATTTCCTTTCTTATCCTTTGTCTTCAAATATCATTTTGTTCTAGCCTTGCTGTAGGAAGATTAAAACTGGCTCAAAACACCCATGACCAAGTTCTCAGTACAAATATGTATTTGCTCCAGAGAAACAGAGGACAGGAATAAGGGAAGGAACAGGAAATAGAGGAAGAGAGAGTAAGGCAAAGGAACAAGGGAGCAGGGAGAAATGGGGCAATGGAGAAGGATAAGGGGGGAACAAAGGACTGTCTCTGGATAGAGAGGAGGCACTTAATTTTAACTGGGTGTGTTAATTAGGTCAGTCAAAGGGGGCTTTTGATTGCTGGACTTCAATACTTTAATAACTGGTCTTTGGTAGTCAGCCTCAGGAGGAGGAATTGACCCAATACAGTAATGGAGCTTGGGGGCTAGCTTTAGGAATGTAACCTAATGGATTCTAGCAAGGCAAAAGGATAGAGAGAAGGGCAAGGCCTGCCAGAACCATGTGTACCATGTTCAAACTGGCTGGAGTCCCTCCACTTCCTGTACTTATTGTAATGAACCACGAACTCATACTGGGACTCCTGACAGCTTTACTTTCAGTTCATATCTTCACTGAAAATAGCATCCAGTCCATTTCTTTGAAGTGTGTTTGTACTTTTCCTCAAGCCCTAATTTAAATCTTGTTCTTTGTCTTTCTAAGCTTTCTAATTCTCTTACACATCACATATCATCCTTTCATGAAGCACTTATAATGTGTGCAATTCTTTTTATCCCATTACAAAATGCAACAGTGCACAAAATGTTAGAATACTTTTTGAGAGGATAAAAATACTTACTTATGATGCAGTCTACTTTCTTGAATAATAATAGTTTGAATAACAAGCTGTAAAGAAATTCTTTTAGTTCTACAAGTCTGATGATGCAACAACTGTCATTTTCTTCAATAACAGATGGTAAAACCAAGGCACAAAAGTTAAATCATTCCAAAGTAGTAATTCTTCAGCTAAGACTTTAAAACCCAACAGCAACAGAAAAATATTGCTTTTTTCCCCATTTTTAGTTATGCAGATTCCCATGTCCAATTTTGACATGAAAATACTGAAGAAACAAAAAAATAAAACATTATAGGAGGGTAAGGGTTGAGGGAGACTGGGGATGTAGCTAATTGATATTGGACTTTTGAGAAGAGAGAGAGGTTTCCAATTTCTATTAAGACATGTGAAAATGATACAGCTATGGTCAGATCTAAGCAAACTCAGGTGAAGAGCAGAAGTGACCTACAACAGGGTCAATTATCAGAGACAAATTAAGAATACACAAGCATTTCTTTTTCTTTTTTTTTTTAAACATAGTTAGATTCTACGAAAATTTACATCATGTGGCTACAATACGCTCATTTTGTACTGTGCCATTTGCCTTTCTGAACTTTTTTTGGCTCACGCTGGAGACAGCTAGAGCTCCCTCTACCCTACTAGATCTACGTTGCCTATGAGAACAAAGAGCTCTCCTCCTTCCTCGATCGCCGACGAAACGTGTTATCCCGGGTGTCTCCATGCACAGTACCTTCTGTAACTACCACATACAGTGCCCTCCCCTGGGCTAGCGCCTTCCCGGCGGCTCCATCCAGCCCACTTCCGCCTCTCCCCGTTTATCTCCACCTACTGCTTGACACCCGGAAGCCCAGCGGAAACACGCTGCGCACGCGCACTAGCCAGCACCGCCCTGCTTCCTGTTTGTTCGGGTCTTTTTAATGACTGATTCGCTACCACTAAGGACTGGCAAGTCTCGCGATATTTGGTTCTTAGCGGGCGGGAACCGGTACCTGTGTGTGTGGCGGGCTGCTTCTGTTCTCCTTGTTGCCGGTTCCTCTTCTATTCCCGGAACCTCCGGGCCCAGCAGCATGACGTCTGCCTTGGAGAACTACATCAACCGTATCCTCCGGCAGGCGACTGCGACTGCTCAGGCGGGGAGGGAACCGGAGGCCAGGGATCGCGGGCGGGGCGGGGAGGACTCGGAGTCCCGATCCGGAGGGACCCACATCACAGATCCCAGTGTCGTTAGAACTTTCCTGCAAGTAGCTTTTCGATCGATTGTTCAGATTCCTTAAGGCTTGTGTGTTGCAACATTGGGAATAAGATGAACTGTTTTTCCTAAGGACTATCAGTTTGGTGGTACTCACAAGCTTTCTGTTCCGGGGTAGCATAAATAGAAAGATACTTCTCAGATTTGAATTTCGCCCCCCCCCCCGCAAGAGTCTGCAATAGAATAAAGAAAGCTTGTAATTGTGATGGGGTTTAGTGAGAGGCAAGCAGCTTTGAAGGGGCCGTATAAGATTTTAAATTAGAACTGCTGCTTTAAAGTCAAGACAGAAACATTGCACTGACCATATGTACAAAGAGGAAACAAATACATATAGCTTTTAATGATGCAAAGATTATTGGTACTTAATAGCATTAATTATGACCACGTCTTGGACTAGAAGGGTCTCAACATTGCTGTTTTTAAACTAGGGCCAAATGTCACAGACTATAGATTAACCATTTTCAAGGTAGAATTGAAACAGGTTTAAAAACTTGAATATTCTGTTGCATGAGCAGAGGCTTGTTGAATTTTAATTCTGCTAGTTTTTTTTTTTTCCTTAAGTAATTGAAACTATATTCTTACCAGAGTAAAAGTTTTCAGTTTGCCATCTCTAAGAAATACATTCCTTGACTCAGTTCTCAGGAACTGTTGCTGTTATCACATCTGATGGGAGAATGATTGTGGTGAGTGTCAATTTCATTCTCTTCTTGTAGACTTATTAATTGTAAATTTGAAGTAACAGTTCTGATTTAATGTTAGGACACCACAGTATAACTTTGATTCTAGTGTTCTTATGATTCAGCTATTTTGACAGGCCTTTATCTCTCGACTGCCAATAAACCTTGAAGGCTGATTGAAATGTAGGGCTTTATAAAAAGCTGATTTTCTTCTTGCATTTTTCATTTCCATTCCATTCTTTTACTTTGTTTGTTTTAATTTAGAGATCTTTAACATTATGTATATGCTCTCATGGGTAGCTTAACAATGGGAAGATTCATTCTGAGAAATGTATATTTAGTGATTTCATGTTCTTCAAAAATAACGAGTTATGACTTCACTGGGGTATAATCTTTGACTCCATTGCCTCATCTACTGTCTCTGAATATTTCTTGCATGACTGTAATTTAATCCCATGTTTTCCTAGTCATGATTTCGATGTTTTTTTCTTAAAGATTTATTTTTACTCATGTTTGTGTGTATGTGAGTGGCTGCCATTTATGTGGGACTACACTGTACAAGGAGCTTGGAAGAGTTGGTCAGAGCCACTGGAGCATCTGTGAGCCACACTATGTGTGGGTGCTATGTAGGGTCCTTGGGGAGAGCAGTATATGCTCTTAACCATGGAGCCATCTCTTCAGCCCCTTTATTTTCTCCTAAATCCTTTTTTATTTTTCTTACTCCTTAGTGAGCAATTGCAGTCAAAGGGATAGATTGCCATAAACTAAATGTATATCATGTGTTAGTATTTTTGTGTGTTATTTAGTCTGAAAAAAACCCTGTGAAGAATTACCACTTATATTGTAGATTAGGAACCAAGCTTAGAAAAAAAAGAATTACTTTCCCAGAAATTCAGTATAACAAGTTAAAGAACTATATCATTTTGTAATTTGTGTTTTATTCCAAAGCCAAGGTAACTTTCTTTGCTTATTCTTAATAAAGGAAGCAAATATGTAGGATTTTGTTTGTTTGTAGTGGTGATGAGTTCAGGTTAAATTTGTCAACTGTGGGCAATTAGGAATATGTTAGTTTTAACATTGTAAGAAGTCTGTTGCTATTAACAGATAATTTGGAAATAGCTTATTTTTGGAAACCTCATGTTTAAATTTCTTATTTCTGTTAGAATATGTTTATAGAAGAAAAGTTGGACAGAAACACTATGTTGACATTCATTAGTTCTGTCTTTATCACAGTCAACTGATAAAATATTTGCATATGAAATGAAGATGAGAAGACTTCATAGGAGTTTATGATAACTGCTAATTGTTATAGTAAATAGTCTAATTTGTTTTTCATCCCAATTTCTAGCTTACAAGTTTCTATTTATTTTATTCTGATTCTCTATAATCATGGCTTTAAGAACACAGGAGCTTAATGGTGGACCCAAGCGATTAACTAGCCATATCCAAAATAAGCTTATTTTTTCAGAAACTTAAACAGTATTCCTAATATTACATTTTGCTATAGCCACACAAGTTTCCTGATTATATCCTTCAACTTCAGTTTCTGATTATTTCGGTTCTCTATATACCTACTGCAAAATTTATAATAGAATTCAATAATCTACAAGACACAATATCAAAAAGAATATACTAAATGTTAGTTGTAACTACCATGTGATTTTGTGTATATCTATAGATTAATTTCTGAGAAGCATTGTTTACAACAGAGTAACGTGTAGTTACCTTGTAATCTGGCTATGGAGATTGCCTTGTTTTTCTGTACTGAGTTTAGTACTATCCATGAAATTTGAACTATTATTTTTTGGAACATCGAGTCATTATCTGAAATAGGTAAAACACAATACTATCATCAAGGTGAAGGAAAGTGGAGGTGATTTGTGCAGTGTCTTTGTTAGTGAAAGCCAAGGCCTTTCACTAAGAAGTAACCTACAGTGATCTGTTCTATGGCTGGTTTGTGGTTCTCCTTGTTAATTTTTTTAAAAAATCATTTTATCGTAAATGTATTCTGTCTTAGTTTGTGTTCTTACTGCTAGTTCCTACACTGTGAGTTTATTTACTCGGAAATACTAGTGCCTACATGTCCTTTGCAGCTGCACAGTAGTCAGAGTCTTGGTGCAGGTTTTCTCCATCATAAAACAAGTAAGCGGCAAGCTCCAGGTGATAGAATACTTCTGGACTACAGAAAATATTGTATCTGCTAGTGGACTTACATTAAGACAGAAGTACCCAACTGACAGCTGAATTGGTTATAAGTTTGATTTACATATTCAGAACCAGGATATATATTTTTTTCTTGTATTTTTTTCCCCAGGGAACGCTAAAAGGTTTTGATCAGACCATTAATTTGATTTTGGATGAAAGCCACGAGAGAGTGTTCAGCTCTTCACAAGGAGTAGAACAAGTCGTATTAGGGTTATACATCGTCAGAGGTGACAATGTGTAAGTAAAATAAGTCATTTTGAGTAAAATTATGTTTTCACTACTGGTGTGCTTACTTACTTTATGGAGGAGAGATTTTTCCCAACTTATGTGGCTGTCAACCATACATAATAGAATTGTGCATTCACCTGTTTTGCAGACACAGCTTATTTTATATTAATATATACCTCAGGAACCATCTAACGTCAACTCTTTACAAGCCAAACATTTACCTACTGAGATTTCATGTGTATTTACTTATTTGAGAATTAGTGCTTAAACCTAGAGTCTTGTACATGCAGAACAGGCAGTCTGTTCCTGATAAGTGTTCTCTGTCTCTTTGCTTTTTATATTTTTATAAATGACTTTCCTATGTTGCCTAGGCTGACCTTGAACGTTCTACCTATTCCCACAGCCTCTGAGGAGTCGAAACCACCATTTTGTGCGTGTGTGTTTCTAATAGGAAAGTGGCTTAGATAGGTCTAGAAAGGGCCGAGCTTTGCACCAAACTTTTCCTTGAAGAGACTTCTTAACATTTCGAAAAATTTCCTGTTTGAGCTATTTTAAATAATCCAGGCTCATTTAGCTGTCATTGTTAGTGTACTGGATATACTTAACATGTCCCATGAAGCCCACTGTTTTGTTGACTTTAGGAAGCCTGACAGTCTAGTTTGAAAATACCTTAGAGGTGGCAGTTGGAGAAAGGGTGCAACCATATTGAGCAGTGCTATCAAGAATATTTTTTTCCTGATGATGGGATTCTGTCTTGAGTATCAACGTTTTCCAGTATTACATACTTGCTTTGTGTAGCTATGGTACTTGAAAAGTGACTGGTGACCAAGGAACTAAATTTTAAGTTTGGATTTTTGCGGATTTCTTATTTTTGTTTGTATTAGTGGTCTTTTTACTTATTTATTTTTCAGGTTGAGTCTCTGTAACCCAGGCTTTTCTGGGACTTGCTACATAGCCCAGACTTCCTTCAGCTTCCTCAGTATTAGGATTATAGGTGTAATCTGCCTTACCTGGCTAAAATTTAAATGTTTCTAGAATACTATGAACAGTCAAAATATGCTTACAGGTCAGCAAAAGACATTTGTAACTTTAGGTGGTTTGAAGGGATGTGTAAGATGATGAGAGAATGGATACGTAATTCATTTAGGCAGAATGTAAGTTTAATTCATTATGAATAATGTAAATTTATCTTAAAATGAATATATACTTTATTCACTTAGCTATCTGAAATCTGCATTTGGTAAGTAGATTGGTTGATCCTTGATCTAAGTTGGGTTTATGATTTGTAAACTGTTCTCTGAAGAGGACTCTTAGGTGTAAAATAAGGTGAGTTATAAAGGATGAGCCAGAGCAGAGGGGCCCCTTGTCCTCTGCCCACAGCATTGAGTGTGCACTCAATGATTTTTGAGTGCCTTTTATGTCTGTACAAAGAACCAAAATTGAACATTGACCCTAAACCTATTGGGGCAAGAGACCATGAAAACAGACTTAGAGTTTAAGAATTTTGTGAGTAAATGGATTGGTGTCTTGTGATTTGTTTGACTGTTAAGTAAGTGCAGCAGATCAGCGCTTGTTTCCAAAGATCTGATGTTCTGACGCTTTGCAGTATGGTTTTAATATTTGTTCCTATAACACTATTCACATTGTTCTTGAATATTCTGACTTAGATCGGTAGTTCAGGGAGTCAGGAAATGACTTTTGCCTCCCACCTCTTACTGCACCTTCTCAGGTCCACATGTTTGGGAAAATGAAACAAGATGCTGTAGTTAATGGGATCTTAGAAATGTTTGGAAGTTTATTTCAGCATGTATTTAATTCTGTCTTTTTTCCATACTAATAATAGGGCAGTCATTGGAGAAATTGATGAAGAGACAGATTCTGCCCTGGACTTGGGGAACATCCGAGCGGAGCCTCTCAACTCTGTAGCACACTGAAGACTTGGCGTGTTTAGATGTCTATAAATTTTGTACAGAAACTAATTGTTCTGAAGATGATGTTTAGATTTTTTTATGAGTGTGTTAATTGTGTATTGTGACTTTGTGTTGGCATATTGTAATATGTAAATTTAATTATTTCTACATTTTTATTGGGAAACATTGCCTAAATTAATAAATGTGGTTGTGTGGTTTATTTTTCTACTAAATGATATAAAAAAAAATCCAAGGATCATTTTGAAAACTTAACTTTTGGTAATTTAATGTTTATAAGAAATTGACTGTGAAGAGAACTAGGCAATTAGCAAGTAACAGTATTAAAAGAGACACGTTTCTTTCTGTGTTTTTAAAGAAAATCACAAGACAGTAAATTTTACAATTACCTGAGTCATATCTGAGATTATTAGCCTACTGCCCTATAGTGCTTGAAAATTTTCTTCCTTAGGTCTAAAAGATTTGAATGAAAATTTTGGTTGAGTGATGAAAAACTTGCAAACATAAATTGCAACAAAAATTAATAGGAAAGGAAGGATGGATGTGGATAAATCTTTCGATGCCCAATAAGGTTGCAAAATTCAGTATCTGAAAACAGATTCTGTGTATCTTAAATACTGTTGTCCTGCCGAGTCTGTTAAAATGAATGGGAGTATCTGTTGTTAAAGGAGCTTTGGGTCAGTGTGTGTATTTCCTCCAGTCCAGAGCAGTCCTGTGCTGTCTCCCTCCATTCACTGGTTCCATGAAGCTGCTTTCATAAACTTGACTTTTCAAAGAATTCACAAAGCAGTTTTGTAGGTCCTATTTACATACTTTAAGCATTCACAAAACTCATCTGTTTCATGTGTGAGCCAACATGGATATCTTTGGATAGAATAGAAAATTGTGTACATTTTTATGATTCAAATAAAATCAGTCTTTTTAATGTTTTTCATTTTTAAAGTGTAACTGCAAAAGTTTCTGTAAAGATCTAAATAGTAAAACTTTGAGGCTTCAAAGGCCATATGGTCTCTGTAGCTGTTGCTCGCCTCCATTTATGGCATAAGAAGCAGTAGATAAAAGCACAGTTTCTGTTGTCTTCCCAGTAGAATCTCATTTACAAAGCAGGCAGGCTCTGTTTGGCCTGAATGCCGAAATATTATGACTTGGTTTAAAATACATTCAAAGGAAAGGATAATGGGCAGTTTGTAAGTTCTGGAGTAGGCCCTTTTCAGAGTTCACAAGTGAGTTTAATACTTTCATATTAAGAATCTGTAATTGTGTTAAAACTAAAACAGGCCTTCTGGGAGAGGTTGGAAAGTGCTATCGTATCTAGCTTGTAAAACAAACTTTTATAATCAGTAATAAAATGAATGTGATGCAAAATGGATAAAGCAAGTCAGTTTAGGGACTATGATCCAGATAAATGCTGTTTTAATGCACAGTACTTTACATTTCAAAACCAGTTCCAAAACTAAACTAGATGTTTACACTTTTTCAAAAAGTCTTGTTTGAATCTTACAAATGAACTTTACATACCTTTTCCTAAAACTATTTGTCATATTGTGTTTTCTTGATTGAGACTGGATAAAACCTGGCATACTTAATTTTATGAAGAGTAGTGAATGATCAAGGAGCAAGTGGCTATTTTCTGATTATTCCTTGATGTACATGGCTCTTCATGTTCACAACTTCAAACTGGAGCCTCTAATTTCTATGTGATGTCAAGGATTTTATGATCCTTAGTAAGACTCTAGAGTCAGTTTGACCTTTAATTGTGTCTGTGCTTTGTCATTCAGACACAAGCAAAACTGAAAACCAGTTTACTTAGAAGTTCATTCTCAAAATTTAAAGCTCAATGCAAGAATACATAGGAATAAAAGTGTGATTCCAGCATAGGGTAACCATGTCAATATTTCTCCTTACACTCTGAATTAATCGACTCAGTAGATAAGAATACAACCCTTCATAATGGTATGTGAACCTGCTTGCCTAGTAGCCAGCTATAAAATAGCTTTTCATTTCCAATATGGTATCTTCTGGGATTTAGTAGCATTTTTATTTGAGTGCACATCATTTTACAGGTGTAATACTGAATGCTTTCTGTAGTGATCTTTTTATATATGGGGACACTAAAGCTCTTAATTCATTCAGAATTTTGCTATTCCCATTACCTGAAAATAGAGTGTCAAAATGGATTATCATTACTCGGATTGGTAGACAATCCTCTACTCTGGGCTCATTAAAGCTCCTAAGGTACTATAACATTTTTTGAGCCCTACTAATTGGTCTTTGTTTACTACATTTATAATGGAACAAATGGTAGTAACTGTTAAAATGAACCAGTCACTTGGCTACCCCATTAAGTCTTTACAATTCCATTTTATTTATTTGAGTACTCTGTCTTAATTGAGTCTTGGGCAAATGAGATAAAATTGTGTTATGTTTCCATGGGAGACTAGAAGGAACTGTTGAGAAGAGACTAGCTCCATCCAATTGTACACAGATGTCTGAGCAGTGAACATTATTCACTGACCAGCTGAGCATTCATTTAGTTGTGAAATACCTGGTTCTGCTCCACAGAGCTGTTCTTAACTTGGTCAGTGGTGCAGTGATTGCCATTCCTCCCTGTAGTGAGAGCCCTGTGACCTGGGCGTAGATGCTCTGTGGCTGGATACGGCCTCCTAGTGGCCATTACTTCCTTTTCTAAATGTCAACACTTAAATAGAATTGGAGGTGTTGTCAGGGATATTTATCAAGCTGCCTCTAAGCCAGAGAACAAAATAAACAGGTTGACCCTTGGGAAAACTGCCTTCTCCGTGGAACTTTAACTAAATCATCTTAACACAAAAATTATGCTAATAAATTAACTAAATCTCTTTAGTACTGTAGAATATAATGCATGAGGCCAGATTAATTTAAAGCTACTACAATCATCTTTTTAAAAAGTAGATATAATTTAGCTTGATTTTTTTTTCCACTTCTGTTTTTCAATAAAAGTTTCTAGGTCTGTAGATTGGATAACGCTAAAGATGGGGGCCAAAAAGAACTTGCAAGCTGCATTTCCTGAATTGATTATAACCATCTACCCTACCAGCAGCATTTGGGAGGTGGAGAAATTGAGAACTTTAAGAGATCTTTCAAAGTCAAAAAGATTTCAAATTAAACGTTTTAAAAATCTAATATTTATGTTAGTTAGGTCCTTATTGTATTCTGTGCATTTTTTATAATTAAATTATTCTTTTGCAGATTGTTCATTTTTTTATAGCACAGATAAGGAATTGCTACAAACAGCTTCAAAATTCTATTGTCCTACTTTAGTATTCTTTAACCTGCATGATACAGCTTCTCTATTCTCATTAGGGTAGTAATAAATTAAACTATAAGTATTCTGGTTTTTCTTTTTTTCAAAAATAATACTAATATCAAGGTGCTTCGTGTATAAAAAAAAAAGCCATCTCCCAAGTGGTCCCCCCCAACCTTTTGCTAAACAGATTCTTTTTTCATACCTCAGGTATAATCTGAACACAGGTTCCAATCCCGCTCCTACTCCGGTCCCTCCCGACCTCTCCATTCAGATTCACTCCTCTTCTGTCTCCCGTTAGAAAAGAACAGGCTTCTAGGAGATAACAACAAAATAAAATGAAACAAAACCATTGTATCCAAGTTGGACAAGGGAAGTACTTAAAACAGTCTGAGTCATACAGTCAGTCAATACTCTTAGTAGCTTTATCTACATAATGGCATAGTCTTAAGAAGTTTAATGTGACTCAGGAAAACTCAAAATTTGGGAGAAAAATGGAAGTATATTTTTGTGCAAAGTAATGTATTGCTTTGATTACAAAGATGGAAGCCAAACCAACCAACTAGCCCAACAAACAATCCAAAAGAAACACAAAAACAAAAAGAGCGAATATGGTAAAAAAAAAAAAAAAAAAAAAAAAAAAAAAAAAAAAAAAAAAAAAAAAAAAAAAAAAAAAAAAAAAAAAAAAAAAAAAAAAAAAAAAAAAAAAAAAAAAAAAAAAAAAAAAAAAAAAAAAAAAAAAAAAAAAAAAAAAAAAAAAAAAAAAAAAAAAAAAAAAAAAAAAAAAAAAAAAAAAAAAAAAAAAAAAAA
>PVIH01011212.1:0-36328 GCA_004025045.1 Sigmodon hispidus | reverse complement strand
GAAGCTGAATGGTTAGGATGGTAAGTCAGAGAGATAGCTGGGAAAGTGCCAGTCTGAATTAGGGTGGAAAAGAACTTGCCTCTTTGATTTTGTGTATTGAAACTATCTTATGGAGATTAAAAGATAACTTAGGGCAAATTTTTTTCTACTAAAGAATATGGGTAATACTAACAATTTTGTCAGTAAAACTCCATTTTTTTGAGCTTTATATGATCACTGTCAGGGAAGCGGCAGGCCGAATCAGAAGGGGACTATAGGCAATACACAAAATGTATGCCAGAGTTGTAAATGCTTTTATGTATAAAAATGTGGGAAACCATGAAGGATTCTTCATGGAAATAGATGGACTTAGGCTAGACCCTTAAAGATAGTAACTAGTAGCACAGATGTTGAATAAGAGTTTTCAATTTGGTACACAAGAAGGCAGGGATGGGCAAGATGTGGTATTATAGCAATATATGGGTTGTGGCTCCTACTCTAGGCAGAAAACTATGGAGTCTTTGAAATGTTTTAGCTGTTAGTGTGTGCATATGCCTACAGCCCTGACAATGCCATATGCAGTGAGCTTCAGTAGGTAGGAGCTGCATATGTTCGTTAGACTATGCCTGATTACCCAAAGCAGTAAAACTCAACTGAGAAGATCTGGTGGACACTTTGTATATGTTGTCAGATATTGTTGTCCAGAGAGCTAGATGGTGTGAGCAGTCACACAGGAAGCATGTCTGATTCCTCTTTAATTTGATCTTATGTACCTTTCACTGTGATACACTAGAACCAGGATAGCCATGTTACTTAGTCCTTGAAATCCTCACATATCACTGAACCTTGAGGTGGTCCTGAACACATCACCTTCCTGTCCAAATAAAACAGTATTTAACTGTGAAGGATGAAAGGAAAAATACTAGGACAGAGAGTGGAAAGTTGATTTTGTTTGGAAGATTCAAAATATTAACCGTGTTGACAAGACATCAGCTCAGTTAGTGGCATTAAGCAAAGCCTGTAACAAGCTTTTCCAAAGCTTTGGCAGCAGTTAACCTGTCAGCCGATATGTTTCTAGACGTGGAGAAGCTGGAAGCACAGACCTTCAATAATATGTATATAAGCCCAGATATTACTAGTCATATTTTAAAATTGTGATTCTCACTTTCAAAACTGCTAAAGGACAGTTATGTAGTAAATTGTTCAATTTATAGTAACTTGATCAATTATTACATTAATTTGTTGAAGAAGCTTGTTGTTAGAGCTGAGAGCTGGGAACTTCAACTAAAACAGTTCTTTTTGTAAAAACAAAAAACAAAACCCCCCTGGAATCTGAGGTCCATACTGTTAGCCACTCTCCTGAAAATCAGGCGGACAAGAGTTAGGGAATATCAGTATATTCAAGCCCTTCCTGCCTCAAGGAAAATAAAAGAGGTCTCACTGTCTCAAACTTCCATATTGCCGGACTCAGAAATATGAAGGGCTTATAGGATCAAGGAATTATACTGACACAGTGGACAAGATGTCCCAGGACTGGGTAGGTCTTCTTTGGGGAGTCATACACTTTGAAAATGAAAAGTATTAGCATCTCTGGCCTGGCACAGCACCCATATTTTTATTGTTTTAGATAAATAATGCATCTCATATGAACATGAGAGGAGTGACCTTATAGAGACTATAATGTGAGAAAGTTAGATTTTAAATGATAAACAAAAGATCTAGATAAGAAAGTGACAGTCAATAAAGATTAGGGGAGGATTGAGAGGGAGGCATAAACTAAAGACCTCAGTTCATCTCACATCTCATTTCTCCCAAAAAACAAGAAACAATTTAGGCTAGTGCAGTAGAGAACGTTCTACTGTTTGCTTTTTGTTTTTGCTAGTGATAGGGATGACAGTTGACAAGGTCTCATTCTGTAGTCTGTGCTGATCTCTGAGCTTGCAAAAATCCTCTTGCCTGTGTTGTAGAATACTAGTTAAAGGTGTGTCACTTTTTTATGTTGAACATTTGTTTAATGATGTAAAAATGTGTCACATTCTTTTGTATTACATTTGTTTAACTCTGTCAAGCTGTATTACTTTAGCCATCTAAAACACATGATTGGTCTGATAAAGAGTTGAAAGGTCAATAGCTGGGCAGGAGAAAAGATAGGAGTTGGCAGACAGAGTAAACAGTAGGAGAAATCTGGGAAAAGAAGATCTAGGATTGAGAGAGAGAGAGGAGGACTCTAGAGGCCAGACACCTAGCTACACAACTAGTCTCAGAGTAAGAAGTGAAGAGAGGTATATAGGATAAAGATAAAGAGCCTTGAGGCAAAGGTAGATAGGATAATTTAAGAAAAACTGGCTAGAAACAAGCCAAACTAAGGGTGTGTATCCATAAGGAAGAATAAGAATTCATGTAATTTATTTCAAATCTCAGTAGCAAGTCCCCCAAAAGGGTAAAAGATTAAAAGACAATTACATGCTTGTTTATTGAAAGTTGGAATTATGAGCTTATGGCACTATACCCAGCTGTTCCACATTGACAGTGCAACATGGTGTTAACTCATGGTGTCACAATACTAGTTTTTGCCTTTAAATAATTCAAGTCTAAGGGCTGGGATGTTGGTTCAGCAGCTCAAAGCATTGGCTTTTCAAGCCTCAGTTTAAAAAAAAATTAAAGAAAAATGATTAACTTCATGTTCTCCTCAGAAAAAAAGAGAAAGAAAAAAAGGAAGGAAGGAAGGAAGGAAGGAAAGAAGGAAGGAAGGAAGGAAGGAAGGAAGGAAGGAAGGAAGAAAAGAAGGAAGGAAGGAAGGAAGGAAGGAAAGAAGGAAGGAAAGAAGGAAGGAAGGAAGGAAGGAAAGAAGGAAGGAAGGAAGGAAGGAAGGAAGGAAGGAAGGGGGAAAAGTAAAAAAAAAAAAAAAAAAGTACCACATCTACTTGCTGTGGGTTTATAATGAGTGAATGAGTGCACATACAAACACACACACACACACAGGATGGTATGTAGAACGCTGTAAATGAATGTCCTCCCAGTGAAAATGACAGATACAGCCTGAATGTCTAAACACTGGACACACGGGTTCTGAGAGATAGATACCTTACAGAGGGTAATTATTAAAATAAGCAGAGGCAGATAGAGATAAAGACAGAAGAAAAAGATAAGGAGGAAGGGCACTAAGATAGAAGGTGTGACAGAAAAAAATTAAATATTAATTTGACCTCTGGAAATACCCAGGGTAATGATAACATATGTGGAGACACATAATACATTTATTTTGATAAGTATTTCTTTTTGAAATTTTATGCATTTAGTATTGAGTAGCGGGGTTTCAGTATGTATCTCACACTGGTCTCAAACATGGAGCAATTACCCTGTTGTAACCTGCCAAATGCTAGGGTTACAGTGTGTGTCAACATGTCTAGTTTTATAGATATTTACATGAAAGTTTTAATATTTATAAATGATACATTATGATAATCAAATCATTAATTTCATGACTATGAACTAACCTATGTAATTTGGTGAATATATCAGATATTATGTCTAGTTGGCACTTATAGATTACCTGAAAGAGAAGTAGGGTCATCATAGACAGACAAACACTGAACCACAGATAGAGCAAACTCAGAGCAATTGCTAGCAGAAGGGAACTACCATGGCCAGGCCTCGCTTTCAGGGTGAGCTGTGTCATCATAGACAGAGGGGCTCCTAACCTTGTTCAGAGCAAACTCAGAGATGGACAGAGAGCCAACTTTGAAACACAGACCTGTGTCCAGGACAGGAGACATACAAGCCCTCTAGCCGCAACTGACAAAGAGCTGACTAAATGTGAATGACTGAAGCAATAGGCAGATGCCAGTGCAAGAATACATATAACAATATAAAGAACAACAAGGCAATACAAGAAGAAACTGGTAGTTCTACAACACCAAGACCTGAACAAAGCAATGAAGAAGAAACAGAAGAAAACAGCCTCAAAAATACCTTTATGAATATTATTGAAGCCTTCAAAGAGGATATAAAAAATTCCCTTAGAGATAGAAAAAAATGAAAAAAAAATTGTAAGAGATAAACAAATCTTAGAAGGAAAACAAAGAAAACTAAGAAAAGAAATGAAACCAAAAAATGAAAGAAACATTCCAGGAACTAAAAATTGAAATAGAAGCAATAAAAATGGCACAAAGCTAAACAAAGGTGGAAATAGAAAATCTGAAAAAAAGAGCTGGAACTACAAGTACAAGCATAACCAACAGAATCCAAGAGATGGAAGAAAGAATCACTGCAGTAGAAGACTAAATAGTAGAAATAGATACATCAGTCAAAGAAAACACTAAAACCAAAAAAACCTTAGCACAAAACATTAAGAAAATTTGGAACACCATGAAAATACCTAACCTGAGAATAAAGGGAATAGAAGAAGGAGAAGAATACCAGCTCAAAGGCACAGATAATGTAGTCAATAAAATGATAGAAGACTTTCCCAACCTGAAGAAGGAAATGCCTATAAAGTTACAAGAAACTTACAGAACACCAAATAGATTAGACCTCCCAAAAAAGTCTGCTTGCCACATAATAATCAAGACACAAAGCATACAGAAAAAAAAAATCAAATTAAGAGCTACAAAAGAAAGGACAAACTTACCTATAAAGGCAGACCCATCAGAATAACTCCTGACTATTCAGTGGAAACAATGAAAGCAAGAAGGTCCTGGTCAGAAGTTATACAGACAATAAGAGAGCATGGCTGACAACTCAGACTACTATAGCCAGCAAAATTATTAATCACCATAGATGGAGTATACAAGAGATTTTATGACAAAGTCAGACTTAAATAATAACTATCCACAAATCCAGCCCTTCAGAAAGCATTAGAGGGAAAACTCCAACCTAAGGATCCCAGATACACCCATGGAACCACAAACAATTGATAATTCCACAGAAGAAAAGCCCAAAGAAAGGAAATACATACAAGCTACTGCCAAAAAAAATAGAAAATAACAAACAATGGTCACTAATATCCCTTAATATCAATGGACTCAATTCACCTATAAAAGACATACTCTATAACAATGGATACAAAAACAAAAACCATCCTTCTGCTGCATACAGGAAACACATCTCAACACCAAAGACAGACACAGGCTCAGAGTAAAGGGTTGGAAAAAAATATTCCAACTAAATGGCCCCAAGAAACAAGCTGGTGTTGCCATTCTAATATATAACAAAGTAGACTTCAACTTCAAACTAAAAGAAACCAGGAAAGACATTACTTATTTATCTCAGAAAAAAATTGATCAAGATGAGATTTCAATACTGAATATTTATATATTTATGCCCCTAATAGAAGGGCACCTACCTATGTAAAAGAAACACTGCTAAAGCTCAAATCCCACATCACTTCTCACACCCTAATAGTGGGAGACTTCAATACCCCACTTTCACCCTTGGATAGGTCAACCAGACAGAGACTCAACAGAGAAATAAGGAGTCTAAAAGAGGTTATGATGCAAATGGATTTAATAGGTATCTACAGAAGCTTCCATCCAAATGCAAAGTAATATACATATTTCTCAGCTCCGTATAGAACTTTCTCCAAAACTGACCACATAATTGGTCATAAAGCAAATATCAATAGATTAAAAAAATGGAAATAATCCTCTTTAGTCTTAAGAGGAAAATTCATAGCACTAGATGCCTATATGAAAAACCTAGAGGAATCCCACACTAGAGACCTAACAGCTCAGCTGAAAGCCTTAGAACAATTAGAAGCGAACTCACCTAGAAGGAGTAGATGGCAGGAAATAATCAAAAAGAGAGCTAAAATCAATACAATTGAAACAAAAAGAACAATACAAAGAATCAATGAATCAAAAAGTTGGTTCTTTGAGAAAGTCAACAAGATAGATAAACCATTATCCATACTAACCAAAAAGCAGAGAGAGAGAGTGTCCAAACCAACGAAATAAGAAATGAAAAGGGGGACATAACAACAGACCCCCATGAAATCCAGAGAATTATCAGGTCTTACTTTAAAAAACTATGCTCCACAAAAATGGAAAACATAGGAGAAATGGACAGCTTTTTGGACTGGTACCATTTACCAAAATTAAATCAAGATCAGATTAAAGACCTAAGCAGAACTGTAACTCCAAAGGAAATTGAAGCTGTCATTCAAAGACTCGTGAGTAAAAAAAGCTCTGGTCCAGTTTGTTTCAGTGCAGAATTCTACCAGACATTCAAAGAAGAACTAATACCAATACTTCTCAAAATGTTTCATTGAGTAAAAACTGAAGGAATATTGTCAAACTCTTTTATGAGGCCACAATTACCCTAATACCCAACCCACTCAAAGATGCAACAAAGAAAGAGAATTACAGACCAATTTCCCTCATGACTATTGATGCAAAAATTCTCATCAAAATTCTAGCAAACTGTATACAACAACATATAAAAATATTATCCACCATGATCAAGTAGGCTTCATTCCAGAAATACAGGGATGGTTCAACTGTAAAGATCATCCATCATATAAACAAACTGAAGGAAAAAAAAACCTACATGATTATATCCTTAGACCCTGGAAGAGTCTTTGACAAAATCCAACACTTCTTTATGATAAAAATCCTGGAGAGATCAGGGAAAATATCTAAATATAATAAAGGCGATTTACAAGAAGCCGATAGCCAACATCAAACTAAATGAAGAAATACTCAAAGCAATTCCACTAAAATCAGGAACTAGATAAGGCTGTCCCCTCTCCCCTCACCTATTCAATATAGTTTTGAAGTTTTAGCTAAAGCAATAAGGAACATAAAGAGATTAAGGGGATACAAATTGGAAAAGAAGAAGTGAAACTATCTCTATTTGCAGATGATATGATTGTATACATAAGTGACCCACAAAATACTACTGTGGAACATCTACAACTGATAAACATCTTCAGCAAGGTAGCAGGATACAAGATTAACTCAAAGAAATCAGTAGCCCTTCTATACTTTATATATATAGTATATATTAGTATATATACTATACTAAAGATAAAAGGGCTGAAAAATAAATAAGGGAAACATCACCCTTTAGAATTGCTGCAAATAGCATTAAAAACCTTGGCGTAACTATACCCAAGGAAGTAACAGATCTATTTGACAAAAACTTTAAATCACTGAAGAAAGAAATTAAAGGATATCAGAAAATGGAAAGATCTCCTATGTTCCTGGATAGTTAGGATCAACATAGTAAAAATGGCAATTCTACCAAAAACAATCTACAGATTCAATGCAATTCCCATCAAAATCCCAACACAATTTTTTACAGACCTGGAAAGAATAATACTCAATTTTATTTGGAATAACAGGAAAGCCAGGATTGCCAAAACAATTTTGCTCAACAAAAGGACCTCAATTGGCATCACCATTCCCAACTTCAAATTATACTATAGAACTACAGTAATAAAAACAGCCTGGTACTGGCATAAAAACAGACTTGTGGATCAATAGATAGAATCGAATTGAAGATCCTGACATTAACCCACACACCTATGAACACCTGATTTTTGACAAACAGGTCAAAAATATTCAATGGAAAAAAGATAGTATCTTCAACAAATGGTGTTGGCATACCTGGATGGTAGTGTGTAGAAAAATGCAAATAGATCCAAACCTATCACCCTGCACAAAACTCAAATCCAAGAGGATCAAAGACCTCATCATAAACCCAGAGACACTGAACTTCCTAGAAAAGAAAGTAGAAAATATTCTCCAATGCATTGGCACAGGTGACCACTTCCTAAATATAACACTAATAGCACAGACGAAAGAACAACAATCAGTAAGTGGGACCTCCTGAAACTGAGGAGCTTCTGTAAGGCCAAGAACAGAGTCAATAAAACAAAATGACAGCCTACAGAATGGGAAAATATTTTCATCAACCCTACAAGTGACAGAGGACTTATCTCTAAAATATAGAGAGAACTCAAGAAATGAGAGCTCAAAGCCCTATATAATCCAATTAAAAAATGTGATTCAGAATTAAATAGGAATTCTTAGCAGAAGCATTACAAATGGCTGAAAGGCACTTGAAAAAGTGCTCAAGATCTTTAGCCATCAGAGAAATGAAAATCAAAACAAATTTGAGATACCACCTTACACCTGTCAGAATGGCTAAGATAAAAGACACAGATGACAGCCTATGCTGGAGAGGTTGCGGAGCAACAGGAACACTCCTCCATTATTGGTGGTAGTGTATTGTTAAGCCACTCTGGAATGCAGTATGGCAGTTTCTCAGAAAACTAGGGATCACTCACCCAAGGATCCAGCAATACCACTATTGGGCATATTACTCTAAAGATGCACATTTACACCTCCAAAAGCATTAGTTCAACTATGTTCATAGCAGCATTATTCATAATAGCAAGAACTTGGAAACAACCTAGGTGCCCCTCAACTGAGGAATGGATTAACGAACTGTGGTACATCTACACAATGGAGTACTAGTCAGCAGTAAGAAAAAAAATGTTATACTAAAATTCGCAGGCAAATGGATGTATTTGAAGAATATTCTCCTGAGCGAGGTATCACAAACCCAGAAAGAGAAGCAGGGGATGTACTCACCCATTTGTGGACTTCAAAGAAACAAAAGCAAAGCACACCCAAGCTGCAAACTACAACCACTTAACAGATTGGGATCTGAGTTACCTTGGAGCCCATTCCCTTCAGAGGAACAGCTGACCCAGTCTTGATATTGGGATGAGAAATGTGAACTTGCCTGGAGTGGATGCTGAACTAAGCCACCTTGAGAACTCCTGTCCCTGCCGGGGAGAAGATAAATCGATGAGGATAAGAGAGAGTGACTGGGAGGGGTGGGAGGGGGAAGGGAGTTTGAATAAGGGGATACATGGATAAAAATGATACTTTATTCAAAAGTAAAATAAAATTAAAAAAAGAAAAAAGTAGATACAATAAAAATAAATAAATAATCTGTCAGCTAACTGCTTTCCTCTCCATTTGAAGAATTCTGATAATTAGAATTTCTATAGTTATACAGATAGGTCTATAGGTTTATGGTGATATATTTAATGATACTAGGTCCAAATTTCAAAATGTTAGACACTATCTAAAATCCATGCCTAAATCCCCATTAGTAGACACAGTGGTTTTTCCTTGTCTGGTGGGATAGGCTCTAAGAACATGGAAGATGCTTGAAACCATAGTTCCCACCCAATACATACTGTGATCCCTTCTTCTCCTTCCTTTGCTCCAGGACTAGGAAGAACACATAATGCTCCACATATGGAGATAAGCTTTCTACTTCT
The DNA here is from genome assembly GCA_004025045.1 of Sigmodon hispidus. Classification (NCBI taxonomy): domain Eukaryota; kingdom Metazoa; phylum Chordata; class Mammalia; order Rodentia; family Cricetidae; genus Sigmodon; species Sigmodon hispidus. The sequence goes on along the minus strand of PVIH01011212.1, from coordinate 27,051 downwards.
GAGCTCTGTCTCCCAGCTCATTTTTCCTGTGAACACATCCAAATAATAAAAATTAACTCCCCATAAATTAGACAAATAAGGTATTGGCAACTAATAATAAGATGGGATGATTATTCTGATGTAACATAATAAAGATGTATAGTGGGTCCTCTCAAATTATACTGTACTGTTTTACCTTTGCCCTTAAATGGAACTTTGTGGATTCACTGTGACTATTGCCAACATTGCAAAGCTAGCACTTTAGGGATATTACTCAGTAATATGCAGATTATTTAGAGAAAATTGAACTAGCAATGCAGACTCTAATAAAATATGGATGCTAAGTAATGTGAGTGGCTAGTGTATATAATGTATTAATGCTGAACAAAGGGATGATTCTCAATCAGGTGAGACAGTTAAAAAGAGAGTTCATCACACAGCTCAGGGTGATACACAACATAAAACTTTTAGAGTGATGATTTTTCAATTTTTAGTACATTATTTTCATATTACCATAGCTCTAAAAAAAAAAAAAAAAAAAAAAAAAAAAAAAAAAAAAAAAAAAAAAAAAAAAAAAAAAAAAAAAAAAAAAAAAAAAAAAAAAAAAAAAAAAAAAAAAAAAAAAACAAAACCCTGTGGATTAAGGACTCTATTGCCTTACTTGAATCTGTTGACTTAAACTGCCCCTATGAACAATTTGAAAGGTCATTTGGAGAAGACAAATAGGAATCTGAGCTTGGACAACAGAACACAGTGAGAACAGAAGGGCTGGAGAGATGGTTCATCAGAGGCAAAAGCAACGAAGTTTCTGAGTGTTTGGTCCTCATAGAAATTTTAAATGCCAAGGACCTGGGTTGTGATAAAGTTTTCTTAGAATAGATGCTTCTGCTCCCAGGAGGAAGTAACAGAAATCTTTCAGAAGATGGGATAAGGAAAGAATGTGAGATGAAAAGTAGGATATGGTTTTGTTGATTTGGATACTCTCTGCTTTTGGGTTAGTTTGGATAAGGGTTTATCTATTTTGTTGACTTTCTCAAAGAACCAGCTCTTTGATTTATCGATTCTTTGTATTGTTCTTTTTGTTTCAATTTTATTGATTTCAGCTCTAAGTTTGATTATTTCCTGCCGTCTACTCCTGCACTAAACAGCTTGGGATCTGAAACACCTTGGATTGGCACCTTGGATCCCACTCCCTCCAGAGGAACACCTGACCCAGACTTGATGTTGGGGTGAGGAAAGCAGATCTGCCTGGAGTGGATGCTGAACTAAGCCACCTTGGGACCTTGGGACCTCCTGCCCTTGCTGGGGAGGGGATAAAGTGATGGAGAAAAGAGAGAGTGACTGGGAGAGGTGGGAGGGGGAGGGGAATTTGAACAAGGGGATGCATGGATAAAAGGAAAAAAAAAAGGAAAAGAAAAGTAGGAGATGGTCACTTCTTAAGAATGGTACCAGGGGAAATTCTGCACTTAAGAAAAGAGAGAAATGGGAACAAACCAGAGGGTTTTTGTTTTATGTTTATTAAAAATTGGCAAATTGTTTTGTAAAGGAATAGAAGCATTGATTTATATTTACAAAGGTGATAATGTTCAATATCTCTTAGAAGCAGAAAGTGGTCATCTCCTTAAGGGCTGTCTTTCTTGGCAACAGGAACTTTTAATTTATAATTAAAATAGAAACAATGAGTGAGCAAAGTCAAGCAAGAGGGTCATTGTGGTCTTGGAAATGTGTGAAAGTTGTCTTTTCTCCTTGATAAAACATGAAGCAAAATCAGAGTAAAGACAGACAGAGCTGGTAGACAGTCATCATATACAGCATGGGAGTTTCAACAGCCCAGAGAACTATCTCATAGTCAAGCAACATTTAAACTTAAGAGAGGAAGGCTTTCATGAGATGCACATACATCAGACACCTACTGACTATCAGCATTTAATGATAAAAGGTAAGTGAGGCTTTAGCAGAACATCGTAGGCCATTGGCAGCATTCAGAAATCCTTTACCTAGAATAAAATGGGAATCCTTCAAAGGGTGTTAAATACTAATACTTTTTTATTTTTCTCAATTCATCTTGACTAGAGCTAGCCAAGAATTCTTTATAGACAAGAAAAAGGGGTAAATATTCCAATAAAGATCCGCTTATTTTTGTTTTGGGGGAAGACACAATATCCTTAAACTACTTGCCAGTGATTCATTAAAAATGAATTTTAAAATGAAATTTTGTTTTGTATAATCCTGTGTAGAAAAGGCAGTATATTAAAATTTTTTTTTAAAAAAAACATTTTTTTTTTTTTTTTTTTTTTTTTTACCATGGGCATAGTATAGTTTTCATGTCAATCCTATGCCCTCAGCCAGGGCTCAGGGACACTAGTTCTTTGCTCCTGTCTTGGTTTGTCCACTTCTCGTAAGGTATACTCTTTCTTCTCAGAATGCCTTTCTTTAAGTACTTCATTTGCCAACTGTTTTCTGTTTGGTTCTTTGCCCTTTTGGACAATTCTAAAGAAACTATCTCTAACTTTTGTGGTCACCCAAAGCCTAGGGTGACTTCCCTGTTCTCTGGGAATAATAAGACATAGAAAGGTTGCTTTCTGCTCAGAGATGATTTTACAGCTGCAGGATGAACATCCTAGGAAAAAGGACACAAAGTGTTCTAGTCTTTAAGAATAAGCATGTGCAGTGTGTTTAGAGAAAAACCAAAGGTGGTTGTCACAATCCAGTTTTGCTAAGTTGGAGAGCTTGAGAACAGGTGGAGGGAAGAAAACCTGGGGTCAAGGACATGCAGATCATTGCAAGAAGGGCAGCTTTCAATATGAAAGAGTTGGGAGGTTATTAGAAAGATTTCAGCAGAGAAATGATATTACCTGAAACATTCTGGATCACTTATCTCAGTGGTTGACAATGGTTCTGGGAGACTGGAGTATAACAAGGGAGGAAACAAGAACAGTAAAAATTTCACTCAAAATCTATTAATGTAAGTAAGAGAAATGGTGCCAGTTTGCATTGCATTGGAAATAACGTTCAGATTCTGGGTATTTTGGAGTTAGTGCAGGAGTAATTTGATTACTGATAGAAGGACTATAGGATTCTGTTTGGGAGTTCAATAGCATGTGAATAGCATTTTAGTCACAGGACTGAATGAATACATTAAACATACAGCATTTAAAAGTAAGATAGATTCTGTTACATTGTGTTAGATTTAGTGTGGTTGGTTTTCAGTTTAACTATAGATGTAAAGTTTGGGGACTGCTTCCAAGGATGGAGGCACTGGTGATGGTTGCTTATCAGATTCCTCAGTATTGGACATAAGAACAAGCAACAAATTACTGAGGATGACTCATAAGACTGGGAAAGCTTAAACTAGTCAACTATTCTGCCTTTTTAAAATGATGGTTTTTGGTAATTTAATATGTCTCCCTGTTGGAAGAGGGTTGTTTATGTTACAACATGCAAAAGGATGTCAGACTGCAACTTGACAATATGCAGTAGATTTCTTACTTACATCATATAAATTCTAGAGATCGAATCAAATTTAGGTTGTCAGGCTTGGCGCCAACAAAATAAGTTTTGGTTTTTTTTTTTTTTTTTTTTTTTTTTTTTTGAGTAAGCAATGATTGCCCATGTCAAATGTTATTCTATTAATATGAAAACTCAAGTAACTATTGGATTAGATTTGCTGGAGACAATGGTCAATTTTGTTTAAAAGCAATATCAACAGAGTAATTGTGGCAAACACCAACAAGTGATAAGGGTAAAAAGGTTATAGTGTGAATAGTTTAAAGGAGCACAGAGGATAAAAATCTACAGACATTTATTATAAGATTATGAAAATGCTTTTATGGAATTTTATGTAAAAAGGAGAAGGTTGCAAGACTGCAAAGGGAATAGTGATTTGTTTAGAGAGAATTTCATGTATCCCAAGCTGGCCTTGAAATCTCAATGTAAATGAAGATGACGATAGGTTTCTGATCCAGTTGTCTCCTTCCAAATGCTGAAGTTTGCATGTTTTGTTGCTTGATGGGACATATCTCAGCATGTCTTTATGTGAGTTAGAATTAGTGAACAGCAAAGGAAACTTTTAATATTTTGTGTAGGCTAGAGGGTATAGGATACCTAAGAATAATACTGAATTTTGATAGGAATATGGAAATATAATCTACATGCAAAAGATGATAAATGTTTGTTTGTTGTTGTTTCAGTAAGATGCAGGAAATTAGGTATATAATATACAGGTTTATTAGACTCCTGTAGAATTTCTCTATTGTCATTCAAAAACAATTAGGAAGCAATGTCATTATCCAAGGAGCCTTGGAGAGAGAAGATACAAAACAGTGGAGGGAAATGAGATGATTAGGTCAAGGAAATAGGTGCTGCTGGACTGAATAATAGTCCACTCAGGGTCATGTTCTTGAACTGAAAATGAAACTGACATGTTGATGATTTTTCCCTTTAGCTGTATGTGTTCAGAGTCTCAGGGAAGACAAAAGTGTTTAGACTTTCCTAGGGATTTTGGTTTAGGCACATCAGGAGTGGAGTCAAAGTTACAGAAGACATTTACATAGAAGTGACTTTAATGAATGACCACGGAATTCAGTCTAGTTAAATAGTACAGTGAGGACACAGTGAGAGGTGGTTGAGGTCAGGAAAAAGGGACTTAGACGTACTGAGTTCAATTGTCAATATTGTGAATAGACAAGGTAAGATGGAACATGAGAGGCATATTCACAAAGCATGTTTAATATGGAGACCATCCAGGGATGGTAGTTACTAAGACAAGCATTACCATGCAAGTGGTGACATCACCAATAGAGATCCATCCCCTCCTAATCTCACTTGATTAGAGTACAGGCTATTAAATCTATCCCTGAAGGAAAATAGACTATTTGTAAATTAATAAGTTTCTCTCCAGGGCTCAGGGTCTATTGGCAAGGTTCTGTATGTGACAGTAAAGCCAAAGGCAGTCCCATGTGAAAAACTGGGCCTGCTAGTCAAACGGGATCACAATCAAGAGTGCGGTTGTACTGTAGAATCCCTGAGCAGTTTCTAGGCAACCGAGATCTTCCTTGGTCCCTGGATATGGCCAGGCACAGATTTCTGTTTTCACATACGTCCAGATTTGGTCAGCTCAAGAGGCAGCTGTGAATAAGTTAGTTGGGGCAGAGGATAAGGGGTGTTTGTTCGGAGTCTAAGACGGAATTAAAGACCTTGCCACCATGAAGAAACTCTCCAGCTTCTGGGGAAAGAGGAAGACCGACAATTCCCAGAGTGGTTCCTCAGAACTGGCCATGAGCATGGCCAGTACTGCTCCCAGCCTGTCCACAGGTGGGGGACATCACCTTCAAGATAAGCCCTTAAAGAAACTTCACAAAGCTGCTTCAGTTGGCAATGTGCAGAAGTTGAAGAAGTACCTTGAACGCAAGAAGCATAATGTGAATGGGCGGGACAAAAGAAACAGGTGACCAGAGACCAGGATTCTGAAGGGCATTGGGAAAGGGTTGGGGTGGCTATTCCAACCATAAAGAAAGCCTGTCCCGGCTGCTTAAAATCGGTTGTGGTTCTGGGTTTTCCTGAGCAGAGGCACTCACTGTCTTTTGCACAGGGGCATACTTGAGCTTTTTGACTTCTTATATAACTTAGTTGTAGATGTTTCCTGGGTGCTGGATCCTTGTCCTTCCCTTTAGTCCCCAAAGTTCTCTCTCTCTCTCTCTCTCTCTCTCTCTCTCTCTCTCTCTCTCTCTCTCTCTCTCTCTCTCTCTCTCTGTTTTGCTTCTTGGTATCTTGGTATGGGTTGTGTCCAACACTCTAAACCTTATATTTTACTCATGTGAAAGCAAAAAGAGAGAAGGCATCACCAAGAATGAAATTACTAAGATTTTAAACCTGGGAATACCAAAATAATCAGCATAGTTTCTGTTCAAAGAAACTAGATAACAAACGAATGCTTTTCTTCTTTTGTGTCACATAATCATCTTTTAAAAACTTATTTAGGGACTCGGGTCCGCTCCCTCCGCGCCCCCTCCGCCGCCACTACCGCCATCGCCGCCGAGGATCACGGGAGATGCAGGGAGCGAGCGTAGCAAAGCGCCCAGCCTGCCGCCTTGCTGTCCCTGCGGCTTCTTGGGGGTCCAACAAGACTCTGAATCTCTGTTCCAAATGTTTTGCTGTTTAAGATTATCTCAGAGCCCTGAAGAGAATATGGACCTAGACAATACTGCTATCCTCAGATCAACTGCAACCTACCAGCAAAGTTCCCTTTGCTCCTGGATTGAGGGTGACAGCACCAGTGTCTTGGATATGCCTAAAATGAGATTTGATTTTCAAAAAAAAAAAAAAAAAAACAACCAGACGATGATTCTGCCCCAAGTACAAGTAACAGCCAATCAGATTTTTTTCTGAAGTTTCCCCGGCCAGCAGGGTCTTCAGCGTGGACCTAGACCTGGGAAAGAATCAAATGGAAGGCAGGAACACGAAAGAACGGAAGGACAAGACAAATCTCTCTGTTCAAGTCCTCCTCTGTGCTTTATTTTTACAGCCAATATTTGTACAGAATCTCTGCCATGCAGGTAGCTGGGAGAAAAGGGGGTGGGGAATACAAGAGAATGTGGCAGGCCTGTGAGAGGAAGTAAGACAGGGTAGAATTGATATGGAAATCTATCTGTTATCTGTTGAGGGTCTGAAGGGTGTCACCTGCTGAGCTGAGAGAATCGAGCCAGACTATCAGGAGTCATGGATAAGCTAAAGACAATAGGGAATGTAGCCTTCTGGTAAATAGCTATCTGGGGTAAAGACTGCTGGCTAGCTATAGGAGCTAACTTATAAAATATGGCTAAGTTGGCATTGGCTCCCAACACTGAAGAGACCACCAGGGACAGCAGCAATATCTCCATAACCACGACATCCCCTTGTCCCAGCTAGCAGTCGCTTCGTACAGAACTGAATATAACTTCACCAAGTGAAGAGGAATGTGGGCCATGCACAGACACAGCTCATGTCTCCTTAATCACACCAACCAAAAGATCGTGTGGTGCAGCTTCACAGTCTGAGAATGAGGCCGAGACTACTAGAGAGCACTGAGCGGCCTGAGGAGAGCAGCTGGTCAAAGCAGAAGAGTCGCCCTAGGTGCTTCCAGTGCCAGACCAAGCTGGAGCTGGTGCAGCAGGAACTGGGATCCTGTCGCTGTGGTTACACTGCCTCCCCGAGCAGCATCACTGTATGTTTGACCACATGGGCCGCGGTCAGAAGGAAGCCATCATGAAATGGTGAAACTGAACCGGAAAGTGGGGTCCAGCGCATCGGAGAGGGGTGCTCCTGAAGGCCAAGCAGGGCCAACCACAGGACGCTAGGACAAAGTCAGCCAGACACCTTGTACTGGGCACGCGTCACACTGCAGCCAGCCATTTCCTTTCTTTAGCCAGCCATCCTGGTACTGTAGTTCAGGGGTTGATGGTGGATGAAATTGATTTCTGGCTGGTTACTAAGGTGCCTGCTAGCCACTGTATAAAATTAAAACATGAAGATTTTTTTTTATTTTTTTTTATTTATTTTTTATTTTTTTTTTTTTTTGAGCATGGCTAGTGGATTTAAAACAACACATACCTGTCACTGCTGGAAAGTGTCCATACTGGACTGAGTCTCTAGAGGCAGCTCAGGCCTCACAGCCACGCGGGTAGCTTTGACAGGAACTCTTCGTGTCCAGCCTTTCACCTCTTCACTTTTGCTTGGTCCCAGCAGTACCTGATGGCCACACATGCCTTGGCCATGGGAGCTGCTGAGACTGGCCTCGAGGCTGGGCTAGGCAGTGGCCTCCTTCTCCCTCAGTGCTGGAAGTGGGGGTGGGGACAGATTCTTATGGAGGAAGCTTTTTACCTGATGTTACCGGGAAACTCGTCATTACAAAAGGGACAACTTCACTTTAAAAATTAGCTCCACTCAAGATTAGTCCACGCATGAGCCCCACCTTTTCTGCACAGGATCCGTGGTAGTGACCCACTGGCTCTGGCTGCGGCTTGCCAGCCCTGCGGCGAAGGCCTGCATATGGGCCTTGGCAACCAGATTTCTGTATTTGGAGTTTTTAAAAAGATATTTCCTAGCCACAAGAATCAGTGGATGTGCTGGGGAGGCTGCCGCCTTTCTCGGTGAGAGTCTCCACTTGTTTCCATGCAGCCGTAGTCTGAGGACAAGCAGCCACCCACCTCAGGGTAGGTTCAGAAAGGCTGCACAGGACTGTGCTGTGGCTCTCTCTATAACGTTGAGTGGTGATGGCTGTGGTGGGAGGCAGTGCAGTACTCAGCCTGGGCCTGAATGGGGCAGGTATGTGGGGCTGGTTAAAAACTGTTAGCAGTCAGGTGGGTGGGCTGAGTAGACATGAAGATTTCCTTGAGAGCCTGGATCAGGTCTAAGTGCCACACACACTTCTGTCCCAACCCATGGCTTGGAATGGGGCTGTCCATGCCTGGCTGCTGATGAACGGTTTAGCCTAGAGACTTTCCTTTGTGTAGTTGAGCAAAGTCTGCTTTCCAGATGAACAGTGAATCTGCCAGTAAAATGACTTGATCCAAAATACTGAATAGGAAATCATGTTCTTCCCACCCTCCATCCACTCTGCACCCTGCCAGATGGGACCCACTGCAGAATCTCCAGTCTTAATTCTTGCTTCAGGACCCAGACCAGCGCCTCACTCTAGGGCATCCCAGGGTATAGGAGCCAGGTCTGCTCAGCGTTTACCACCGTTGTTAAGCCACAGCCCTCTGGCCATATGGCCATCCTCAGCGAGGCGCCCTTCTTAGCCCCTCAGGTCCCTGCAGCACTGTGAGGGGATACTGGGGACCACACACCAGGGATCATAACCAGATGCAAGCCTGCTGGGAGAGCTGGGTGGCTGAGGAAGGGCTTGTTCCCTGCAGTATCTGTTCTGTGAAGTTTGTTAAATGAAGGGAAGCTGAAATTCTTGGATCTTTAAAGAGGAAATCTTATTTAACCCGTTGTGTCCTAGATTGACTTACACACATTGCCTAGAGCTCAGTTTTAGTTTAACATTGTGAAAATATTAAAAGAATCTTGTAACTTTATTCTTTTTTTCTCCCGCTGAAAAAAATTAAAACAATCGTTCAGACAAAAAAAAGAAAGAAAGAAAAAGAAAAACCTTCTTTATTATTTGCATGTGAACCTGTTTCAGTTTATATACATCATGTCCTTGCTGAGAGCAGAAGATGACACTGGATCCACGGGATCTGAAGTTACAGACAGCTGTGAGCTGCCTGATATGGGTGCCTGGAGCTGAACTCTATTCCTCTGCAAAAGCAGGAAGTGATCTTTGTGACTGAGTCATCTCTCCAGCGTGCTACCTTTCTTTAGCACTCATTGGCTTAGCTTTGAACCAATTTCTCCAACAAATATATGCCTCAAATATACATATATAATAACTATATAAGCCAGACAGTGTGTGGAATCTGTAATAAAGTATATAAGCTTGCCAAATTATCCAATAAGTACATTCAATACTACTGAGAAAAGCCCGGAAAGTTCCCAGTAGAACTTTGGTTGTCTTAATGAGAAATGCTCCATAGGTCCATGTATTTGTCTGTATTAAAACAACAACAGTAACAAAAATGCAACAATCTGGTTTTGTGGGTAGTGATAAATCTAATGCTTAGACAGAAATGTCAAAGTTCCTTAGCACTAAATCCTTAAAATTTTACATGTATGTGGAGATATGTATAAAGAAAGACACATAAGTGCCCACACATATGTATATATGTTTCTTCAAGAAGTTATATAAACAGAATTAAACATGGTTAGCTCTTTGCTTTTTAGTTGAAGGCTAGATAACTTTTTATTTAAAGAAGTTTACTTTGAACTAAATTACAGATTTTTTTTAAACTTTATTTACTTATTTATTTGTCTTGGTGTTTGCCTGGGACTGGAACTACAGACAGTTGTTAGCTGCCATGTGGGTGCTGGGAATCGAACCCGGGTCCTCTGGAAGAGCAGACGGTGCTCTTAACCATTGAGCCATCTCTCCAGCCCTAAATTACAGATTTTTACCAAAAAGTTAGCAATATAATATCAGGACTGTTAAGAAAATGAATCAGTAGTCACTAGAAGTTTGCTTTGTAAGGAGGAAATAATAGAAAAAGTAGTTTGCAGGATTATTTTATTTAGACTATGATGTTTAAATCATTTTATCTCACAAAGTATTGGTTCTTTTTTTAAAACAAAACAAAACAAAACAAAACAAAACTTTATTTATTTATTTATTTGCCTTGGTGTTTGCCTGGAACTGGAACTACAGACAGTTGTTAGCTGCCATGTGGGTGCTGGGAATCGAACCCGGGTCCTCTGGAAGAGCAGACGGTGTTCTTAACCGCTGAGCCATCTCTCCAGCCCCAAAGTATTGGTTCTTATGATTGCAAATTATGTGTTCTATTTACTCATATTTCAATTAAAATTTTTCTTTAAAAATTATATTTCTTTTTATTCAATGTATTTAAGTCTTTCCTAGCTGATTTTTTTGGTTAACATTTTTATTGTCTACCAATATTTATTGGTATCTATTTACACACAGATTTTTTAAAAATCACATTTTCTCCATTATCTCTTCTCCATCCTACCAAACACAAAGGTTGTTAGTTCAGCATAGAATGGTTGATTCCATTCTATGACCTAAAGCTGGGTGTGGTGGCACATGCCTTTAATTCCAGCACACAGGAGGCAGAGGCAGGAGCATCTCAAGAGCGTCAAGGCCATGCGGCTCTACAAAGCAAGTTCCAGGCCATCGTGGGCTGTTATACAGAGAAACCCTGTCTCAAACAAGCAAACAAATCCATTCTATTGTCTAAACTGATACTCTTCCTCCTGACTGCTGTCTGTCTTTGTCTGCAGAAGAGTGTAATTGATTAGAGTTCTGATTTTAAGTTGTAGTTACATTATTATCATACCCTTTGTAATGTGTTTAAGTAATCTAAAAGGGAATTATCAGATTGTTCAAAACTATTTTAATACTTTCTAAAATTTACTCTCATAAGTGGTAAATCACGTCATTATGTAAGAGTTTTTATTAGTTTATCTCTTTTGAATGTTACCATGTTCTCCAACATTTCTTTAAGAGTAATTTTTTGGCCTGCTCCTGTAAGTTAATTCTGGTCTGTTTAGGTAGATATGAAGCCAGGACATAACATCTGAGATCTCATGTTTGGAATATGGGCTATTAGCATATGGAATATTTTGAAATTATGTAAAACAAGGAAATAATGTTATCACCATACAACCATAGAAGTTCATTAAAGGACAGTTTACATCAATGTGTGTACAAAATGTAAATGGAACAAATTAGTATTGTGCTATGATTCATGAGCCTGTAGTTCTTCAAGTAAAAATTGGTATAATAATGTAAAATACACAATTTAGTGAGTCCTTAGCTTCTTAACTATATGCTTATTTTTAGATGGAAATGTCAGTTCTACTGGATGGACAGAGAAACACACACAACAGGGAGAGAAGCCTTTGACACTGACATTGCTCACTCTTAGATGTTTCTTCAGTTTAGGAGAGCAATCTGATTTTGTTAGGGTTATCTCAGTTTATCATATTTTCTGAAGATAAATTAGGAAAAAACTTAAATTTAATAGAGACAAATATCCCTTAAAGTAGTATTTGATTTTCAAGACATTTGCTTAGCCTTACTTTTATATTATTATTTTTTTTTTGAAAATCATCATCAAACTTTATATAAAAAGGCAAAACATTCAGGATAGCTAACAAACAAACAAACAAAAAACCCATACAGTAATAAAACTTTCTTTTCTCTAAAATACATGAAACATAAAAAACAAAATCTAAAGCTTCTCAAGCCAGGTTAGGCTCAGCTACAGATGAAGAAAGCACAGGAGGTCACAGCTAATGTCCACAGATACACTATGGCCTCCATAAATTTCTGCTAAGCAACCTTTCTACAGTCAAACCAGAAGTTGTTTATTGGTTTTGGTGTGTGTGAGTGTGTGTGTGTGTGTTTAATAATCACCTTATTCACCCATCATCTTTTAATGAAATAAGATGTAGTTTAGCAGTAGAGGGTATGTTCCTCAGCCTTTTTAATTCATCAAAATCAATTATAATTAGCATAAATTTTTTAATAAATGTAAACAAACACATAAAACATTAATTAACATTAATCTTAATATTTAATCTTGCTTGTTAGTGAGTATAATGAATTGAGATGTATCTCTAATGTCATGTTTTATTGTATCAATCTAGAACACCTTTGCATTTGGCTTCTGCTAATGGATATACAAATATTGTGTGTCTCTTAATTGAGAATCAATGTGAAATTAATGTCCAGGATAGTGAAAACAGGACCCCATTGATTAAGGTGTGTTCCATTTTAGTTGTTTGTAAGTGGAATGTATTTGAGTACTTATCATAGTTAAATTTTATTGATTTTTATGCTTTAAGCTGTAACATTAAATATCATATATATATTTATATATCTGAAATAGGACACTGGTTACTCATTTATTGTTGTTCCACTGATAGGCAGTGCAGTGTCAACAGGAGACTTGTGCTACTGCTCTTCTACAGCATGGTGCAGACCCAAATCTGGTGGATTTTTATAGTAACACTGCCCTCCATTATGCTGTTTGCGGTCAAAATATCTCACTAGCCAATAAATTACTTGAATACAAAGCCAATCTTGAAGCTAAAAATAAGGTAAGCTTCTATTTCTATACAGAAAATATGTATTCATGGCTCAGAACTATCCAAAGGATAAATGTAAACTGGGAGGAAGGAACACTTTGTTTCTCAGCCACCCAAGAAAAGAGATCCCAAAGTCTTCCACAGCAGGTTCAAGATACTGCTTCCAGCTTCTGAAGCAGAAATTCCAGTTATTATGATCAGTGGCAAGAAGAAAGGATGCTCAGCTCAGTGAAACACAATATGTTACATCTGAACCATAGGACTGTAATTTATTTGGGAATCTTAGACCAGAACATGTGAAGTTTTGAATTGTATTTCTATTCTTTGCAGTGTACATAGTGGTTCTTTGATCATAATCACAGCTGAGAATAGCTTGCACCAACCCATGAACATCTTCCTAGCTGTGCTGGAAGCTATAGGCATAGACTCTGTGCAGCAATTGCTCGCAAGTTTGGCCATCTTTTAGTTGGGTGCTTATTCCATTGCCTTTGATGATTGCCTGGCCCAGCTGTTCTTCATCCATATGCTGCAGTGCATGGAGTATAGTATTCTATTAGGAATAATTTCCATTGTTATATTGCCACCTGTGATCCTCTGAGACACACATCTATTCTTACACCTTCAGTTCTGGGTCATAGGATACTGATGATTTGAGCAACAGCACAAGTCTGTTACCAATTCTAATAAAATAATCCACCTTTTTCATTAAAAAGAAAGCTACTAAACAGGGTATTCAGATACTTTATATAACAGAAACTTATATTTTAATATATATATAGAATTTGCCAAATTAAATTGAGAAATGAATAGGTTATCAAAATTTGATAAAAATTTTCTTCCTTTAAAGTTTTTGAATTTCACTGTAGTCCTTCATCTTGACATGAAAAGAAACATATTAACCAATGATAATTTCTCAAATGGCCATATCAAATAAGGATGCTTAAACTTTTCACAAATTAGTATTAATATAAAATAAACTTCAGTAAGTTTTTAATTACTCAGTAATAGTAATAGATCTGAATTAAAGATTAGCTATGCTAAAACTAGTCTAATTCTCCTTTTGAAACTTAATAAATCACTAAAAACATTTTTTACAAAAGCATCTTGCCACTTCATTTTGCTGATATTTTATATATATGAATAGTCTTGAGAATTTTTTAAGTAAATGATAGAAACACAATTATACAACATTGTTTATACATTTGAGCTAATGATATACAAAACTTACATTAAATGATAGATATGATTGATTTGATTACTTTATGCCTATGATTTGAATTAATCCTAGAATACAATTTGGCTTTCAAAAATAAAGTAGCACATCCTTAATTCGAAGTCAGATTTTTGTTAGCTATTAAAATGCTTCAAAATTAGAGTGTATATTTAGGAGTTTCTTATGATCATACTTTAAAAATTGTACTTAAACCTAAAAGGCACAGATGTAAACATGGTTTAAGTAATTATTTTTAAATAATTTTTACAGGATGGCTATACTCCACTTTTACTTGCTATTGCTGAAAATAATGAAAATATGGTAAAATTCCTTCTGAAGAAAGGAGCAGATGTTAATGCATCAGATAACAACCACAGGTACAGAAAATAGTAAAGCCAAATAATAAGAGGCCATATAATTGCAATTGCTTAATAAGACCATGTATATGCACATATTTATTAATACATCTTTGTGTGCTATTTTAATTGTATGGTATGATTTGGGTTAATTATTTATACTTCTCAAATGTCTTCGCTTCAGTGTATAAAATTAAACTGCTTAACCATATGGGTAGCTTTAAGTTACTATCATCATTGATAATAACCTTAGAATCTTACACAGGAGCCAATGTTGTAGTTAACTGGAGAGGGAAACTAAGGTGATCAATAGTCCCTCCCAAATTTTGAGATATCTTGGAAACAGGAGGCTTTCAGTAGTACTTTGCACTTCTCAGTGACTGTATTTAAGTGCCTTTCTATGATCTGTGATTGCTGTGCAGTTTTGAGCAGACCAACCCAACATTTTCCATTCTCTTCTTGACTCCTTAAGAATAGAGACCTTCTAGTTGAATAGTAAGTTGAGAGGACTAAATTTATGTATATCTTGTTCCAGAACAGCCATTATGATTGCTATCATTGTTGAACCAACAAGTTCTGTAAAACTTCTTCTTCAACAAGATATGGATTTATCTTGCAAAGATATTTATGGATTTACAGCTGAGGAATATGCTTCTTTTAATGGTTTTACTATGTAAGTGATACTTTATGCCTTTTAATAACTATATGAAATAGGATTTTGAGGTACACAGAATGAGCCCCTAAACATAGCTATTATAGCAAAAAGAAGAAATCACACATAAACCCTGAAATTATGTCCCTAGAGATTCTTTATTTCCTCCATTTATTGACTCAATGTAAGATTTATGTGTTGGATGAGTGACAGTTGGAACTACAGTGGTATGTTGTGTGATACTTTATTTGTTTTCTGACAAAGCTTGTTTGGAGTCAGAGGGCAGAACTAGTCATTAGTTAACCATAGAGGTTTGGAGGTCTGTACAGAGAGGATAGAGGAAGTGATAAGGCGGGGTGAAGAGAGGATCTAGGTCCTTTTAGATGGAGGAATGGAAGAGGTAGAAAACAACTGCCTGCTGCTTCTGGTTCTCCATTCTCTCAGATTCTTACTCCAATATTTGACTCCTGATTTTTTATTGATAAAGATTAATTAGATTTACATAGCATCTGGTGTCCCATATTGGGTGTCATATATAATCACTCAAAGGCGGAATATGAATTACAAATGCTTGGCCAATAGTGCAGTCTTGTCATTAGCTAACTTTTACAGTTAAGTTAACCCATATTTCTATTTATACTTTGTCACATGGGAGTACCTTTATTTGCATAGCACATTTATCTCCTGCTCCTTGTATTAGTTCCGTGCATGAGAGCAAGTACACACTAACAAGGCCACACACTAGAGTTTATTTAGGAGAAGAGTCCCAGGTGGATAAAGAAGCAGAGGAGCGAGACAGAAGTCAGGGGACAGAGGAAAGGAACGGAGCACATGCTCGTAGTCACTTTTAAGGGAAGGGGTGTGCACAGGTTTGCGTCATGGGTCCAGGGAGGTGCTTCCTTATGCATTGCCACAGGGTTTACATAGCCACGCCCATGGGCGTGCCTCCATGCAAGATGCATCCCATCTGAGCCTAGTAGGCTCAGCTACGTGGAATGCCAGGAATCCTTACACCTTGTGCATCTGTTAGGTAACTTCTGACTCTTTCCTTCTCCTTCACATCATCCTTAGTTTGGTCTGGTGATTCCTGACTCTGTCTTTCTCCTTTGCATTATCCTTAGTTTGGTCTGGTGACTCCTGACTCTGTCCTTTTTTCTTTCCATCATCCTTAGTTTGGTCTGGTGACTCCTGACTCTTTTCTTCTCCTTCACATCATCCTTAGTTTGGTCAGCTCACCAATACTTCCTGCCATGCTACTGGCCAATTATCATATCATTAAACCAATTCGAGTGACAAATCTTTACAGTATTAAAGAGGATTATTCTACAGCAGGTCAGGGTTTCTGTTAATCATTAATAAAATATTTAGTTAGTACAACTGAAGAATAGATAATGAATTTACTCATTCATTTCCTTCCATCATGTCTATCCAATAATGTGAAGAATGTATGTTATATTTATTATTACCATTATAGTACATAAGTTCAATGTAATGTCTCAGAATTCTAAAGTATATTCTCATTATTATCACAAGACAAAAGATTCCCAGGTGTAAATGTGCATTCTGATTTAAACACACAGAGATTTAAAAAAATAAAGTAAAGTCCTTAGCTATAAGACATACAATTTAAAATTATAGTTTACTTTAGAGAAAATTTTAAATTATATATTTTTTCTCCCTGTTTTTGATCTCTTCTCTCCTTTCTCTTCTCTTCTTTTCTGTTATTTGTTCTCTCTATATTTTTCTCTTTATCTTCTTTCTGTCTCCTTGTCTTTCTATGTAGCGTGGGCTGATCTCAAACTCTCTGTGTAGTCCAAACTTGTTTTGCGTTTCTTATCCCCACTGAACATTCTCCCTAGTGCTAGGCTATAGGTTTGTGTTGTCTTCTTTTACTGTGTGTGTGTGTGTGTGTGTGTGTGTGTGTGTGTGTGTGTATGTGTGTGTGTTGGTGCATGTATATATGTGAGGAGGCCAGAAGCAAACTTTGGGTACCTTTCTTAGGAATGATATCTACCTCCATTATATAGGGTCTCTTATTAGACTCATGCTAACCAATTAGGCTAGACTGTCTGGCCAAGGAGGCCTCAGGGTCCAATCATATCTGTCTCCCAGCATCTCACCATGCTACCCTTTGTATATGGTTTTAGGTACTGAACTGAGGTCCTTGTGCTTCTCAGGCTGGCACTTTCCTGACTGAGCCACCTACCTACTCCTTTATTTACAGTTTAGTAAGATTTTTTTTTTTAATACTCTGGAGAAAAATCAGGTGTTTAGTTATTTTTTAAAAGAATTTCAAAGCATCTCATTGATTCTTTGTTACTTAGGGCATAATTAATATCTGCTTAATGCTTACTTTGTTTTGAATATTGGCACATACTGAATTTATATAATGTTGAGTTTCATATAGCTTCTTCCATCATGTACATCATCTACATTGACCACATTTATTCCCTTACAATTCCCTTCCTTTTCAGTTCTCCTTCCCCCCCAGGTTACCTCTTTCAATCTCCTACGCTGTCATTTTTTTTTCTCAATGTGATCTCACGTTTATTGAGAAGTGATAAATGGTAAAAAGAAAGGCAATGCCCTTTCCTCATTGGCTGAACAAGAAACTGAAGAAACATTCACTCTATGTTTTACAACATTTTCTCTTCCAAAATGCATTTCTGAGAACAAGTTTTTTTTCCCACTGTTCTTAGCTTTGAAATCAAATTAATCCTGACTTAATCAGTATGATGTACAAAAACAGAACATTTCTTAGGACTCCTAGTACTTTACTTTGAGTAACAGAGGGTCAGAGAAAATGAATCACCCTGACAGACACAACCTTGGGTAACACTGCTATTAAACTCTCCTAGACAAAAATTCTTCATAAAAATTTTCTTCCAGTTGGAAGGGAAAAAGCAAATTGCCACTTTCTGGGGTGGACACCCAAAATATGCACAATTCAAGTGTTCTCCAAGTGAAAATGCCAAAATGGAAAGAGGAAAGAATTTAAAAGGGTTTAAAAATTAGAGAAAATTGTGTGCACTTACGGAGTTAAAAATCTGAAAAATATAGTAAAAAGACAAATGAAATTGCCCAAAATTAAAGGGATTTTTTTTTAACCTAAACTACCTAGAGGGAATTTCTGTTTAGGTCTTTTCTCCCTCTCTTTTTCCCCTGCCATTTTCCAGTTAAGTTCTATGTCTTTTATGAAATTTCAACACTTAAACTGCAAGTTTGCAATCATCTCGGAAGTCAATGAAATTAAAAAGTCCTAATTTTCTCCTATACTGTCTTATATTTTGCATTTTACACACACACATACAATACATAGACCCACCATTTTATGTATCAATAAGCAACTCTCAAACACATAAATGAATGAAAACATATATTATTTATCTTTTTGCATGGGTTCATTTTAATATAATTATCTCTAATCATGCCCATTTTCTAGCAGATGATGTAATTTCATAATGTAATAAATTAAGTTTTATCATGTGTAAAGAAATAATAAATACAAGTCAGAAATTAATGTAATGAAGAGATCAACATACAAATTAAGAAGATATAAAGGTGATTGAAAGAATAAAGAAGACTTACAAGTTCTTAGTTAAATAAAACAAAAGTTGAACTAGAGAAGACCCATATTAATAAGATTAGAAATGGAAAGGGAGAGATTAAATGCCATCAGTGGAATTTGGTGGATTATTGAGGCATACGCAGAAATTTTATGCTTTATAAATTAAAAAATGCAGAAGAAATTAATATACTTCTAGACATATGACCTACTAAACTTAAAACAAGAAGCTATAAACAAACATAAACTTATTTATAACATATAACAGTAATAAAGTTTCTCTTCTGACAAAATCCCAAGCCCAAATGAATCTGTAGCCCAGTTCTACTAGACTTGTAAAAAAGCATGCTTCTCAAATTATTCCATATGTCAGAAAGGGAAGGAACCCTAACAGATTGCATTTACATGGTTAATACTACAGTATACCAAACCAGACAAAAATACAACAGATCAAACTCTGTAGTCCAGTGCATGTATGATGTCACAAGCCTTTAATTCTTGCACTTGGGAGGCAGAGGCTAGCCTAGTCACATTGTGATTTCTAGGCCAGACAAGGCTATATGTGAGACCCTGTCTCAAAGAAACTTAGTCACATTGTGAGTTCTAGGCCAGACAAGGCTATGTGGTGAGACCTTGTCTCAAACAAAGAAACCAACTAACAAGTAAAACATTGTAGGCCAATTTCCCTGATAAGTATGCACATAAAACTTCTCAGTCAAATACTTGAGAATCAAATTTAAATATACATAATAAATATAATTTTTCATTGTGGTTTTTATTGCTTGAGTAAATGTTGCCTGTTCTGTATACTTTAACAGGTAGATACTGTGTTATTGCTCCCTGGTTCTATGGCATAGTAAGAGTGGGAATATAGACATTGCTTTTTAAAACAATAAGTAAAGGAGCTTGGGAAACAGCTTAGTGGTATTTGCCTTGTAAGGCACTGGGCTGGATTTGGGGAACATGGGCAAACAAAACAGAACAAAAAGAATGAAACTGTCTCAAATGATGAAATAGAATTTAGTTATTTTACAATTAACTTTAACTCAATTCATTTCACTGAAATGTGGGAAACAGACTTATTAGGCTATTAGAATAGGCTCCTTTCAGGCATGATGAAGTAGGAATTTGTTTCAGTCTCTGGCTAGTGTCTTCACTCCATTAATTTTCTGTTAAACTCAGGGCTATGAGTTGGATTTTGTTTTCTTCAAAGCCAGATAGGCTTTTAAAATGGGGATTATAGTACAATAAAGCCAATGGAGCAGGTTCTACTCCAATGTGATGTCTTTAAAGAAAAAGGAGACTATGAAACAAGGAGAAGTACAAAGGAAAGTGTTACCCAAAGGGACAGTTGATGTGAAGACTCAGCAAGAGCATATCCACAAGGCAAGGGGAGGCAAACAACAGATCCTCTCTTGGCCCTCAGAATGACACTTTAATCTTGTCATTCTACCCAGGAAGAAAAACCAAACGAAACCAAAGCAAACCAACCCAACCCAACCCAACCCAACCCAAACCAAACCAAACCAAAGCAACCCAAACCAAATCAAACCAAAACCAAACCTCCTGTCTGATCCACACAGCTTTGTTATGAACATACCATCAATTATTTACAGCCATCTTTTTATTACTACTTTATGGGTTACTTTTAAAAATCATATTTGTGATGAAGGAGGCAGAGAGTCAGATCATATGAAATGAAATGGTGCCAATTAACAAAAGTGACTTGAGAGAAAAATTGAAGAGGGGTATGCTGGAGAGGGGTTTAATTTGATAATATGAATTTAAATTTTAACGAAAATTTTAATTTATGTGTATTTTCTTCATGGATAGGTATCATCAGATGATCATCAATAATGGAAACAAGAAGCAAACTGAGTCTATAGCTTTCTGATTGAGCAGATCTTGTTACTTTATATTTGCTTTCAAGAAAGAAAACAGTCTTTTCTTTTCAGAGTAATAATTAACTATGGAAATAAAATTATCCTCTGTTTTGAAATCTTAAATGATTTTGAAGACTTTCTTGATTAAAATTTTCTGACACTGTGTGTACTAAAAACTAAAAATGATATGTTGAATAATTGGAAACTTTTATATAGCCTCTTAAATTGTTATAAGAAACAAAAATTTTGCATTTATATAGAGATTTTAGTAGACATAAAGTAGATATAACAAAATGTTAAGTTTATTAGAATGACACTTTGGATAAATATCATTGACAATGTGATAAACTTATAAAATACTTTTATCATTAAGGATCTGAATTTACCTATATGTAAAAATGATTTTGGTATTTATTTCCAAAAGTACATATAGATATTTAAGCCTGTAAACTATACAAAAATGCACATACACATGCATATTATAGATTTATCTCAGCATGAGTCTATATTATGAGGTTCATACTTCTGATAGCCTGTGATATTAATGTTTGTTTTGTGAAACATCCTCATGTCTGCCAAGATGAAAAATAGTTTTTTTTAAATAGTTAAGTTTTTACTAACTTTTCTTCATTATAAGTAGTTTCTGGAAATGCTGCAATAATTTATGTGACTGAACTTTCTAAATGTACTGTCCTAAGGAAGTGGCAGAGCCTTCACTGAAACATTGTGTGTGTGAGTGTGTGTGAGTATGTGTGTGTGTGTGTGTGTGTGTGCGCGTGCGTGCGTGCGTGCGCGCACGCAGGCGGTGTATTTAGACTTATTATTTGGATGAAAGACTTAAGTTTTCAAAGTATTTTCTCTTCACCAGTAGCCATGTTTTTGTAGCCCTCTTTTATCCACATTATTGAAAATATAAACCAATGTGCATAGAAAAATCAAAGGAACAGACAATTGTTCTACTCTGCTTTTGATGCTGTGACAAAATACCCCATAGAAACAACTGAAAGGAGGAAGGACTTTTTCCTTCCTCAGCACGTGTTAGTGAGTCCAGTCCAGGCTAATTGGCTCCACTGTTTCTGCCCTGTAGGGAAGCAGGATGTCTTGGTGGCACCTGAGAAGAAAGGTGCTTATGGAGATTGACAGGTACATAACACTTCCTGAATTGTGTCACTTCCATAGATACCAAAGAGATGGAAAACATAAGTAATTGTCATTCTGTCAAATTCAAAATCAGAAACTTAAATATTTTAAGAAATTAAGTTGGGGCTGGAGAGATGGCTCAGCGGTTAAGAGCACTGTCTGCTCTTCCAGAGGACCCGGGTTCGATTCCCAGCACCCACATGGCAGCTAACAACTGTCTGTAGTTCCAGTTCCAGGCAAAACACCAAGGCAAATAAATAAATAAAGTTTTTAAAAAAAAAAAAAAAGAAATTAAGTTTTGTGTGTGTGTGCACGTGCGCGCGCACACAAGCACTTGTGTCCTCATACAGGCACAGGTAAAGGTCAGAGAATAACTTATTGGGAGTTAGTTTTCCTCTTTTATCTTATGAATCATAAGAACCAAACTTGGGTCCTTGAACTTGGCAGTAAGTGCTTGTTTCCACTGAGCCATCTCTCAGGACAACTTATTTTCTGAAACTGACTTCACATTACTTTTATTGATAACATCTTTTTGATATATCTATATTGCAGTTATATTCATAAATTATGGATATTACAGAGAATAGTAAAAATAAAGAATTACTTATGGTTTCAATCTCTGAATAGATATTTGGAAATTTTTTATTACCCATTTTCTCCTCAAAGAAAATACAATTTTACATTTTAAAATCAGTACATTACAGAGTTTTCATAGTGTTTGCATCAATATTAAATTATATTTACATTATAGCTAAAGCAGAGAGTTTAAGAATGAAACTTAAAAAAAAGAAATAAGGGAAACATCACCTTTTATAATAGCTGCAAATAGCATTAAATACCTGGGTATAACTATAACCAAAAAAGTATCAGATCTGTTTGACAAAAATCTCTGAAGAAAGAAATTGAAGAGAATATAAGAAAATGGAAAGCTCTCCCATGTTCCTGGATAGGTAGGATCAACATAGTGAAAATGGCAATCTTACCAAAAGTAATCTACAGATTCAATGCAATTCCCATCAAAATCCCAACACATTTTTATTGCACGCCTTGAAAGAACAATACTCAATTTCATTTGGAATAACAGGAAAGCCAGGATTGCCAAAACAATTTTGCTCAACAAAAGAACCTCAGGAGGCATCACCATCTCCAACTTCAAATTATACTATAGAGCTACAGTAATAAAAACAGCTTGGTACTGGCATAAAAACAGACTTGTGGATCAAGGAAATGAACTGAAGACCCTGACATTAACCCACACACCTATGAACTGTTGATTTTTGACAAAGATGCCAAAAATATTCAATGGAAGAAAGATAGTATCTTCAACAAATGGTGTTGGCCTTACTGGATCGTAATGTATAGAAAAAATGAGAATAGATCCAAACCTTGCACAAAATTTAAATCCAAGTGGATCAAAGAACTCAAGGTAAACCCAGCCACACAGCACTTGATAGAAAAGAAAGTGGGAAATACTCTCCAACGAATTGGTGCTGGTGACCACTTTTTAAATATATCACCAGGAGCACAGACACTAAGAACAACAATTAAGTGGGACCTCCTGAAATTGAGAAGCTTCTGTAAGGCCAAGGTCAATAAGACAAAATAACAGCCTATAGAATGGGAAAAGATTTTTTACCAACCTTACAAGTGACAGAGAATTGATCTCTAAAAAACTAGAGCCCCAAACCCTTAATAACCCAATTAAAAATGGGGTTCAGAACTAAAAAGAGAATTCTCAGCAGAAGAATTAAAAATGGCTGAAAGGTACATGAAAAAGTGCTCAAGATCTTTAGCCATCAGAGAAATGCAAATCAAAACAACTTTGAGATACCACCTTACACTTGTCAGATGGCTAAGATAAAAGACACAGATGAGAGCCTATGCTGGAGAGGATGCAGAGCGAGGGCAACACTCCTCCATTGATGGTGGGAGTGTAGCTTGTTCAGCCACTCTGGAATGCAGTATGATGATTTCTCAGAAAACTGGGATTCAATCTCCCCAAGGATCCCGCAATACCACTACTGGGCATATACCCTAAAGATGCACAATTGCACACCAAAATCATTAGCTCAACTATGTTCATAGAAACATTATTTGTAATAGCAAGAACCTGGAAACAACCTAGATGTCCCTCAACTGAAGAATGGATTAACAAACTGTGGTACATCCACACAATGGAGTACTACTCAGCAGTAAGAAAAAAATGATATTCTAAAATTTGCAGGCAAATGGATGAATATGGAGAATATCCTCCTGGGCAAGGTATCACAATCCCAGAAAGATAAGCAGGGGATGTACTCACTCATTAGTGGACTTTAAACAAAAAGCAAAACATGTCCAAGCTGCAAACCATAACCACTGAAAAGCTTGGGATCTGAAGCACCTTGGACCAGACCCTTGGAGCCCACTCCCTCCAGAGGAACACCTGACCCAGTCTTGATGTTGGAGTGAAGAAAGCAGATCTGCCTGGAGTGGGTGCTGAACTAAGCCACCTTGGGACCTTTCGACCTCCTGCCCTTGCTGGGGAGGAGATGAGGAGATGGGGAGAAGAGAGAGTGACTGGGAGGGGCAGGAAGGGGATGGGAGTTTGAACAAGGGGCTGCATGGATAAAAATGAGACTTTATTCATAATAAATAAACGGAAAAAAAGACTGAAACTTAAAAGCTATATTTAGATATAATGATAGTAATTTAAATTTAATTTGTTTCATATTTATGCCTTAATTTCTGTGAAGATTCTGCCAATCCCTTAACTTAGGGCAGTCCTTTATGAAAGGTGAGTCAAATGCATTATGATAGCATCCTCAGAATCTACTTGTATAATGTGACTATTTGCTCTTCCTTTAACAAGCTTGAAAATAGAAAGCTATTTAATAAAACCACAGTTACAGACTATATGAAGAGAATTTTTTTCCACTACCACATGCATAGCACAGCACTGAGAAATATACCACCTGAGCCATCAACTCTTTCCCTTCCTAACGTGTGCTTGCACAATTAGTGCATGCTTAGAGCACTTTCTTGGAGGGATCATTTGGGGCAGGACAAACCATGAGCCCTGGCTCAGGTCTGTGGAGGAAACAAAGGTCCCACTTTTCTGATTTTTCTTTTTTTATTATTATTATGATAAAGTCATAATTTTTATCCATGTATCCCCTTCCCCCTCCTGCCCCTCCCAATCTCTTTATCTCCTCTCCAGCAAGGGCAGGAGGTCCCAAGATCCCAAGGTGACTTAGTTCAGCATCCACTCCAGGCAGATTGCTTTCCTCACCCCAACATCAAGACTGGGTCAGGTGTTCCTCTGGAGGGACTGGGATCCAAGGTGCTGGTCAAAGGTGCTTCAGATGCCAAGCTGTTCAGTGGTTGTGGTTTGCAGCTTGGACATGCTTTGTGAGGTGATGGTGGCCGTCTAGTTCTGTCACACAGGCTATCTGTTGTTTGCCTCACTGAAACCTGTCTAGTGTATTTTAACTCTACTTCCACATAAAATAATCTGTCCTGTGATAAGTACTTTTGTTTGTCAAGTTGACTACATCTGGAAATAACTCCCCCAAAAGGAGACACACCTTTAATATGGACCAAACCTTCTGCCAGAAACCTGTGTAAGGCTATAGAAGAAGGAACCTTGCCCTTTACCTGCTTTTCACCTTCCTAGCACCTTCATTCCTTCACTGGCATTAGAGGTTTTCATTTGTGCCCTCCTGTGTATACTGAAACCAACTGAGACACCCAGCCTTGTGAATTGAGCAGCATGAATAAGAAGCATTCTTCTATGGCTTCCGCATCAGCTCCTGGCTCCAGGTTCCCATCCTGACTTTCTTCAATGATGAACAGTGATATGAAAGTATAACCCAAATAAACATCCTTTTTTGGTCTTGTTGTTTCACAACAACAATAGAAACACAAAGTATGACACCTCCCTGACTTGAAGGTAGGTGCCCTCAATTATATTGTTAGTCACGTGATCTGCCAGCTTCTATGCAGAATCTCTTTTCAGCTCACCAATGGATACACTTTAAAATTGCTTCCTTGGGATAAAAACTATAGCAGCCTACGAACTAAAACTCAATTCTTCTAAACTTCTTGTCCCATCTCAAACTTCTGAAAGTAAGTGAGAATAAGAGAAAATTCTGCTTATCAAAATAATGACCCCTTTCTTGCGTTGAAATGAAATTATATCCTCTTTTTCCCCATTGCTCTGCTTCTTATTTTCAGAGCTCATCATTTTTCATACTTTGTGGGTTCAAAGCCAAACTCACCTCATTGACTCTCTCCGAAGTTCACAGAGTACTAGATTTATGCTTTTTCCAGATTAAACTTTCATGAGAATAAAAGTTGAATGTGGTTCAGTAAACACTTCCTCTCTCTCTTGACATCTTTTCCTTCCACACAGACTCAGCTTATGACTCACAGTAGTGAGTGAAAATGTAGGTTTCCTTTGGCCTCCTGAAGCCTATGTCCTCTTGCTCATAACTTTTCAAAGAACAGTATAGTTAAATAGCAAATTTTTACCATGGGCCTCAGCATAATAGTGAAATATGAGTCTCATAATGGGCCTTATACCAGGAACACAGCCATGCCTACCAGAGCCATGACCTATACTCAGGAGCAAGAAGTAAATGTTTCTCACTCACTGAGACTTTAGAATTGATAATTGCCATCACAGCAAGCTGATCTATACCTGGAAAAGAATCATAGCATGTGGCATGACATTCATACAACAACAAGGAGAGATACACTCTTTTTTCATATCTGGATTTCAGATTCTTCTCTTCATGTACCTGTCACACAGCAGCTCGGCCTTATATCCTCCCCAATGTCCTTTACCATGAAACAGAGCAGTCATTTCCTTGCCAATAAAACTTGCAAGAGCTTGTCAGTAATACCACATGCATCTCATTTGCAGTGCATTGCCCAGGTATATGGTGGTGAAACATGGACCTTCCACAGAAAGGTGTTTTTAACAGTGTAAGGGGAAGAAACTCCCGTAACGTGTCATATAATACACTTACATGTTACATAACAAGCACAATAGGTGTTATATAATAATAGCTTTATTCTGCTTCTGCTGTCTTTTCTGGGAAGCATATCACCTTTTTTTTTTTTTTTTCCTTATAAGTAGCACCTTCCAATAGAGTTGTATGACTGAAAAATTTGCCTGGGTCTTGTAACAAAATATAGTGGTTTTGAGCAACACAAATTATCTTACAGACTTTCTGATGGAGCTGCTTGCCATTGTGTCTTCTGCTACAATGCTGTAACTTTTGTGAGTTATGACTCTTGGTGATATGGGCTTCATGGTGATGCAACTGCCTTGGAGATGCTTGTACTTTCCTACATAACCACTTGACTGTGCTCGTGCAAGCAAATCCAGGAAAACCATTTGTTCACCAAGCTAGACTCAGGTAGCATCGTTTCTCTTGATGTCAGCAGGTACCTGGGTGAGTAGACGGTTGTTCCTGTCTTCCTAGGAAAAGTCTAAACGGTGTGTAGATACTTCTGTATTTCTTGGCTCTTGACCCTGAGAGTCACATCATGCTGACTTGAACGTCTGTGGACAGGTCTCCTTTGGCTCTCTT